>VZTD01004777.1:1811433-1905849 GCA_013397725.1 Rhagologus leucostigma
CCCTCTAACTGTGTTTGGCTTTTAATTCTAAGCCTAATGGATGAGGCATCAGAGCAGTGAGCCCTGGTGGGGAAGGATTTTTCTCAGGGATGATTTCACCTGAGAGCCTGGTCAGAACAGCCTGAGGGATCGCTGCAGACTGGAGGAGTCTCCTCCTGCCCTTCTGGTTTAACTGGGATGGAAAGGGCTGAGGGCTGGGACACAGAACACAAGGGGTCCCAGCACTCTGGGCTGAAGATTATTGAGTTCTATAAAATCATGGAATGGTTTGGGTGGGAAGGGACCTTAAAGATCACCCCATCCCACCCCCTGCCATGGACAGGGACACTTTCCACTATCCCAGGGTACTCCAAGCCCCATCCAGCCTGGCCTTGGGCACTGCCAGGGATCCAGGGGCAGCCACAGCTGCTCTGAGCACCCTGTGCCAGGGCCTCCCCACCCTCCCAGGGAAGGATTTCTCCCTAATCTCCAACCTAAACTCCCCCTCTCTCAGTTTGACTCATATATTCACATACATTTATTGACTACTTTCAGCCCTAATAAATATCCAAGATGTGTAGCTGAAGGTTCAGATTACATTTTGGATCCAAACTAGGTCACATTTGCTTCCAAAGCCAAAAATAAGCTCTTATTCCAAACCCACAGGATAAACAGAAGCCTTTCCATCATCATGGAGCATTCTTCAGCCTGATGTTCCTTTCAGAGCACAGACCCTCTCACGCATAAATGCCGTGGTAGGACAAGGATTCAGGAGTGGCGGGTTAATGTAATAATGTTTTGCAAAATGAGAAAAATAATCAAATAAGCCCTCAAATGGAAATGCTGGCATTCGCTCCCAAGAGTGCAGTGTCAAAAAAGGAGATCATAATTACCTCTAAGGCTCATGACAGCAAATGCAGTTTCCCACAGGAGTTTTACCTCCATAAATTAAAAAAATATCCTAATTTACAGGTATTGGCTCCATTAAGCCCTATGGAAATCCTGCCACAACCCCACAAACTGTAAAGCTCGTAATCCCCCCCTCAGACCTCGCAGCACCTGGGGGGTCTCCGCAGCTGAGGAGCAGGGAAAGCTCTGTATCCAGGTGCAATTCCCTCACTTTCAGCCCGGGATGTGCTAAGCAGGAATGACAGATGCCTGGGGATGCTATGGGAACCCTCAGCCGCAGGGTCTCAGAGCACATTTCAGCTATTACAGAAGGCAGGGTGATAATCCCTCCTGCAACACCCACAGTCCTGGCTGAACGTGAGAGGAGAGACCTGAATTCCCAGGGATGGGGCCTGGGCTCAGCTCAGGTGCTGGTTTGGCTCCTTAGTGAGACTCAGTGGCACAGTACCACTGTCAATCAGTGCCATTTGTTTGGTTACCTCATTCCTGTTGTGCAGCCCAAGGTGAAGGATCCCACCCTGCCCCTTCATCCCCAGGGATTTTCTAGCAGCTGGACATAACCAGGGATGGGGATGGACTCAGAACTCTCATGGGATTGCTGCCTCTCTGCTTTCACTCCGAGAAAAAGCTGATGGGTTCAGAATCTTTTCGGACAAGTGAAGCATACACCTGGATCCAGAGACCAGTTTTGGTGCTGAGGCTTCCCGGTAACCCTTCATGTTCTGCAGCTGCCCCCAAATTGGAAATTTCCTTTTAAAACCCCCCAGTTTTATCATTTGCCTTTAAGATCAGGGCTGTGCAATGAAACAAAACCCACAGCAAAACAGAAGCATCTCCCTGTTCCTTGCTCTTTGCCTGTTGACCTATGGCCTCCAGGAGGAATTTGCAGGTAATTGTGTGGCTTCTTCTCCTCCTTCGCCTCAGCTCCAACCACAGCCACAGCACTAATAAATGTATTTACAAGTGTTTCTTGCTCACTCCATTGAATCATCCAGGGTAAGTTTCCAGGTCCTGACTTCCCCCTGGGATTTCGGGAAGGGGCTGGCTGCTGGCCGCCGTCTCTTATTTAACCACCCAACCTTACCCTGCTCTTTCATTTGCAAACCCACAAGGGTGTGTGAAGAGTTTGAGTCATCTCTGAGTCAGCTCCTCTCAGCACAGGAAACCCGAGGCCAGCAGCTGGAGAAAGGGAACTATTCTGGATGATGGAGAATAAATCGTCCTGGCACGAAGGTCTGAGGCTCCAGGCACGATCAGTCCTTGCAGAGGTTACTTCATTTGAAAGTAGAGTGAATTTAAAGGGGGAAACATGAAGAGAGGGGAAGTGATGGATCTTTGCTCACTACAGACCTCGAGGAGGAGCCTCCTCAGCCTCCTCAGCCCCCATTCCTCAGCCTCCCGCTCTGGAAGCCCCAGCAATGGTGTCGGGCAGCTGAAGGAGCAGCAGGACCTGATGGGATCCCTCCTTGTGCTGCTGAGCCAGCAAACATCCCAGATACCTTACAAACAGAGAATGGTTTGGGCTGGGAGGGACCATAAAGACGGTCTCGTTCCAAACAGCACCATGGGGGGTTGATTTGATCTTAATATGATCAGAGAGGTTGTGAGAGCAGTGAGCCCGAGGGGAAGGGCAAAATGGTGGAGCAGGAAAGATGCACAAGTTTCTGGGCTAAAAACCACTCGGGGGTGGCTACGGGAAGATGCTGCAGGTGGAAGGAATGACGGAGCAGAAGGGTCTCTGCAACTGGGAGCGAGTGGGAACCAATGCCGGGGAGCCACTGGAGCCGAGAGCACAGCACAGGCTTCGCTCCTGGCATTGATTTTCCATGGAAAGCATGCAGCTCTGATTGCAGCAGGTGTCAGAACAAACCCCTTCAATTAGATCAAGAGAGAGAGACTTGACGGGGAGGATGAGAAAATCAAGAGGAGCCGTTTCATGCCAGACCCGCTTGGATCTGGCTCTGCTGGGCCTCAGGCTCTGACAGATCCCAGCTCATCCCACCGGGGTCTTTGATTCCAGGTCAATGTCCGTGTTCCTCCTGCTCTTCTCCTCTGCCGTGGATTTCTGACACTTAGGAAATAACCAGCTGGAGCAGAACTTCCATTTCCTCAGCTTTCCTCATTACTGCTTCTTGGGATTTTAAGTGTTCAGGCATCTGATAAACAAAAATCCTGCCTTTCCCACACAGCTCTGTGTCAGCTCTGTCCTACAGCCACCAACAAGCAAAAATAATAATTTTCTTATATGAAAACAAAAGTATAATCAAATAGTGGTTTTCTAGATGCCTGCTCACACTCCGTGGTAGGAAATTAATTCCAGAGAGAATCTTGCTGAACTCCAAGGCCTGACAAACTTTTCATCCTGTAATCATTTTTCAGAGGAAGGGAAAACAAAATACATAAAGCAGACAAATGGAAATATCACTAATCCCATCATGGCCGCAGAGGAAAGGGTAATAAAGAGAAAGATGACAGAGTGGAATTGTTCCACAGTGAATTTTCGGCTCAAGTTCTTTATCTCCTGAGCTTTCCAGACCGCTCCCTCACCTAGCGGAAGGAGCTCTGCTGATGGCAGCCAAAAACGTCTGCCTCCACTTCCAGGAGCTTTTACCATCCCTGAGAGTTTGTGCTGAAGGAGCAGAACAGCACAAACTGGGGAGAAACGGCCAGAGATGCCACCACCATTCAGAACACAGGAAGATTTTGGGGTTTAGACAGAAACTGGGGCATTTTGGTTGGATATATAGATGAAATTCTTCCCTGTGAGAGTAGGGAGGCCCTGGCACAGGGTGCCCAGAGAAGCTGTGGCTGCCCCTGGATCCCTGGCAGTGCCCAAGGCCAGGTTGGACGGGGCTTGGAGCACCCTGGGATAGTGGAGGGTGTCCCTGCCCATGGCAGGGGGTGGAATGGGGTGATCTTTAAGGTCCCTTCCCACCCCATTCCATTCTATGAGTCTGTGATTTGTGGATTTTTGTTGAATTGTTGTGTTTGTTAATACAGAATCCCAGAATCACTAAAGTTGGAGAAGGCCTCCAGGATCAAGCCCAACCCTTGGCCAAATCCCACCACGCCCACTAAACCTCACGGTGATATAAGGAAGACAATTGTCAGCTTCCATAGAGGAAGGAAATCCCCAACTTTGGTGGCAATGGAAAATTTTAGGAGCACTCAATGCCCCCACAGTGAGTATTAGACACCCACACCCCATTTACACTGTGCACAGTAGAACTGGACTTAAACCCTGGCTTAACTGCGAGGAAAATGCTGGAATGCTTTGATGAACTGAGGTTCTTCAGAAGGAACAGAAACTCTCCTTTCGTACCACAGCTTCGTTAAAGCATCATTGATTCAGCTCCAACCACGAACCACCATTCAGGCAGCCCTGCAGTCGAGCTCTGTCCGTCTCTTCTTCCTCTCTGAAGCCTGTGGCCGGCAGAGGAGCTGAGCTGCAAAGAAATTACCCCCTCCTCCAAAAAAGCCACCCCAAAACCTCCAAACCAACCCTGAAAACCTAATTTTGCAGTAGTCAGCAACCAACCCTGTCAGCAAACTTTTCACATCCACCAATTACAGCTCAGCCCCCCCTCACTCTGTCACTCAAGTATCACCTGCAAGATCAACCAGACCTTTATCCAAGTGTTTGGCATCTTTCTTGCTGAAGGATTCAAGGGATCTCACAGAGGAAAGCTGTTTTTAGTTTTATTTCTCTGTTTTAAGTCTTGCTTATTTAAGAATCTTTGTCTCGGTGGTTAAACCCCCAATGTGTTACCTGTTGCAAGGGAGAAAAAGCAGCACCGCTTGCTCAGGAAAGTAGCTAAAAAAACTCCCAGGAGTGCAAATGATTTATTCTCTCTTTGGTCCTTCAGACTCCTCTTCTATTAAAAAATGGGTGAAGTTTAGCCCTCTGAAAATTAATTGCTGACAACTTCCTGCTGTGATGTATCTCTCCAGAGGTTTTGTTGGCAGCTGAGAGTTGCTGCTCTGCACATCTGCACTAAACACTGTCTGCTGGCCGTAAATCCCGCCCGCTCCCCCGAGCCATGTGTGCCTCTCGTCCCATATATATTCCAAATGGGAGTGAGAGCCAGCTGGAGAGGCAGGGGGAGAGGGGAATTAGCCAGGCAGGCACTTCCCAGCCAGCCACAGAGCCCCAGCACTGGGCTGTGCCGCCAGCTAACGAGGAGGGCAAAGCAGAGACAGCCAGAGCTTTATTGATGATTTGGGACGACCATCAGAAAGCCCAAACAATAAAATCACTGGAACTGCTGCTTCATGCATGCAGGTTAAACCTCCTCCAGCTTTCCCCATCATTTCATTCCCCCCTCTCCCCTTCAGGTAAAAAGAAAAAGCTGTTTTTTCGTGGAACTAAAAAACCAGCGATGCCACCACCAAGCAAAACCTGTCAAATTCCAGGCTCAGAGAGCTCAGAACTCCTTTTGTTCTTTTGAATGGGGCAGGAAAAGAAGTAATGCATGAAAAATGGAACAAGGTGTCAGTATTTATATCCACAAAGCCAAGGCAAAGGAACAGCTCCTTGATAATGGCTTTCCTGCCACCAGCCTGGGAGCCCTCAAAGGGAGGGATAAAAGCAGGGCATGATCCAAGCAGCTCAGCTCATGCAGAGGAAGAAGCTCCTCTGAGACACGTTATTTGCCAAGCATGACCTTTGTTGGCTTGCTGGGAACCTCATGAGCTGAAGGTCTAAAGGTCTTTGGCGCCTGGGAGAGGGAACAGAGTCCATCACACGCGTGGATTTTCAGCCACACCACAACCATTGTTTCAATTTTCTCTCTCGTTAAGAGCCGATCCCTTTGCAGGTGAGGAGAAATGAGCAGAAAAACGTGGCTATACCTCGGATGGACGTTTTTGACTTGGCTACTCTGAGTTATTTCAATTTCCTTGTCCCACCTCTGGCAGAGCTGGCAGTGGCACTGCAATTCCAGGACGGAATCACTGCTCCCTCTCAACTGCCGAAAACTCAGCGCTCTCTTCCTCATCTGCCGTGTTAAAATCCTTTCTCAACAGCTCGGGACCCACAGCTCGGTGCAGTTGGGAGTGGAGGCCCAGGGAAGCATCACTCACCCCTCACAGAGGCAAACCAGGGCTCCAAAGTCTCCATCACTGAGTTTATTTTAAGGATAAGATCTTGCTCTCCCTTGCAGAAAGCAGACGCAATGAGGACATCAACCAGCGGGGAGGAAGGGTTGCTTAGTGTGTAAACAGGAATAATAATATTAAAATGAGTGATGGAGAACTCAAGCAGAATATGAGGGGAAATATCCACCACGGAGAACCACTGAGCTCTGCCAGTCTCTGAGGTGGAAAACACTCCTCGGCATGGCGAAAGCTGTTGGGGGGCACTGTGTGCTGGAAGAGAGACAGGCCCTGAGTGCCGGAGAAAGAGGCTCTCTCTCGGGCCCTCAGGGCCTGTCTCTCTTCCAGCACATAGTGCACCCCAGCAGAAAGCATCAGCCCTGCCCTGCTCCAAAGATTGCCCCAAAACCAGAATTTTTGGTCAAACCAAGAGCCATGAACCTCCCAGCCTGTGCCATCCCTGTTTCCAGGGCTGAGGAGACAAGAGGAGTCTGAATCTCCTTCTCCTGCTCCCTCCCACTGGGAGGCTGCTGTTTTCTTTAAGGCCAACAGCTCCTGCCTTTCCTACCTGCAAACTCTGCAGTGTTTTCCAGCAAGAGCTGCCCCAGGAATATCAACCAGGCAGATTTGTGCAGAAAGAATGACAGGATTAAGTTTTGTTTTATGTTTCCTTCCTCTCAGGTACTCTTGATGCCAAGAAGAGATGCAGATCCAGAAGGAGCAGAATATGACTCCACAATAAAACAAGAATGGGTTGGATTGAACCATTTTAGGAGCGAGAGTAAATTTACAAAGAAAAAAAGAACCAACTTAAAATAGAAATAGTTATAGCAGGAGCACATACCAAGGAAGCAGATGGTACAGTCTCTTTTACTAATTAGTTTTCAGACCCAGTTGTAGAAATTAAAAGTGATAAACAGCATTTCTCTTCCAGGTTCAGGATCCAAAAATGTTTGAAACATGATAACAGAGTTGAGTAATTGCAGGGGAATATTCACAGAGGGATCTGAAGTCACTATTTCGGCACAATGTGGTTTCTGTCTTTTCAAGTGGGTAGTGATAGGCCACGTTCCTTCATATGAGAAGGAAAATAGAATCTGGAAATCGTGGAATGGTTTGGGTTGGAAGAGAATGTAAGGATCATCCATTTCCATTCCCCTGCCATGGGCAGGGACACCTTCTGCCATCCCAGGTTGCTCCAAGCCCTGTCCAGCCTGGCCTGGGACACTTCCAGGGATCCAGGGGCAGCCACAGCTTCCCTGGGAATTCCATCCCAACCCCTCACCACCCTCACAGGGAAGAATTCCTTCCCAATATCCCATCTATCTATATCCCTGCCCTCTGGCAGTGGGAACCCGTTGCCCCTTGTCCTGTCACTCCGGTTCCTGACATAGAGTCAGTTAGAATTCATCTCATTCTGATTAGCATTTTTTAATTATCTCCTTATTTATTCCATTCCGTTGTCCCCACGCACTGCTCAGGCTCTCTGATGGATGCAGTCTCACTGGACAGGCCGAAGCTTGGGAGATACAGAGACATCCCATCACCCACAGACAGACCCCCGATTCCTGATGCCCTCTATCTGGAACACATTCCCCCAGCTCTCTGATCAGCTCACGAGAATTAATCAATCTCCAGCTCCCGTTTTGTAGAGCAGACAAAACAAAACGTTGCTATTCCCATTTCTCTCTGGGCTCACAGATGGTCTGTGGCTTCACAGGAGCATTAACAACCCCACCAGGCCCCCCAACCATCCATTATTCAGGGAGGGGAAGCAAGAGGCAGGGTTTAAGCTCTCCCCAAATTCATGGCTGTGCCTGCAATAATGACTTTGCAAAGGCAAGAGGAAGCAGAATTGTTCAGAACGATCCTCTCCCAGCCCAAATGCACAGAGATGGAATCACAGAATCATTAAGGTTGGAAAAAACCTCGGAGATCATCAAGTCCAACCTTCGAAAATCTTCAAAATCCGCACAGTTTTAGTGCCTACCAAGAGAACTTTCTACAGCCTTTCAAAAATTATCACAACAGCACCTTTGGGTCAAAAATCTGCAGTTTGGCATAGAAAGAATTTGTTTCCTTTTGTGTTGGAACAGGCAGCACAGAAAGAATGGGCTGACATTAACAAAGAAAGGCATTTAGGGTAAGTCAGAAACAAAGAATGGATTTCCTTCCTGGTGGACTGTGAAGCACTGCAGGGAAAGCAGCTCTGCCACGAGGAGAAACGCTAAATCCAAAGATTCTCTGGGAAAATGGCACCTCCAGCTCCAGCATTCAACCATCCCCAGCCCCTCCTGGCTGCAAACCTCCCAGCGCAGCTCCCCACGTCACAGCAGCCTCCGTGCTCAGGGCACGGGGAGGAATGGCCTTGGATCTCTGGGAAACCAGGTGCTTCAGGCGATTTCTTCTATTTCAAGGAGAAGAAATTCTATGAGAAAAAAAATACAGAAATCAATGATTCTCACTTGAAAAATGGTCACAAGTCATAAATCCCATTTTGCACCAGCACAGCTGGGCTCGGTCTCTGCTCCCTCCCACTCTCCCTGGTTACAGGGGTGTTGAGCTCCTTGATTTCAAGCATATTTTAAGGAAGAGCAGACCAGGCTGCTGCCAGCACACTGCACCCTGCTTTGGCTGGGCTGAAGACTTGGAAAAGCAAAGGGCTCAGGACTTCCACCTCCTCCCTCCAGAGCCTCGGGCAGGGGACCCTCAGCAGGGCCCGTGGCAGCAGCACAGCCCAGGGGTGCTCTGGCTCAGTCTGGGACTACGCCAGAGACAGAATCACAGGGTTGTGAAGGCTGGAAATGCCCTCCAGGATCATGAAGCCCAACCTTTGGCCAAACCGTGCCCTCCAAACCACGCTGTGAGGACTTTGGACACAGGCTGTCCCTCACAGCCACAGCTCTCAGCCCGGCCACTCTGCATCCCCCCACTCAGAGACTCTCATTCTCGGCAGCAGCACCCCCTGGCCCAGGAGAAACATCTGCCAAAATATTTCCACAGCCCTTCCAGCAGGCATTCACGAGCCTTTCTGGCACAAACGCACACCTGGAGCCATTTCTGTGAAACCATTTCTTTTTAAACCCAGCAGGAGAGAACAGCTGTATTTTATAGGGTTTAGGCTTTACGGGGAGCAGTGAATTTATTTAACTGTGGTGTGGCAAGAGCACAGTTCTGCTTCTCCACTCCAAGGAAAGTCTGGAAAAGTGTCCGAGTGTCGCAGGGCAAATTCCCCAGTGCGTGGGCAGAGCGGGGGACATTACACACGTCCCCTCCTTTATTAAAAGCCTACAGTAAACAGGGATTTAATTCCATCTGCTTCTCTCAGTCCCCTCCCTGGAGTGCTGCTGTGCAGGTTAAGGTGAGAGGCACAGCTTGGTTGTGGCACCTAGCCAGGGTGCTGGGCTTGCTCCAACACCGAGAGACCCGAGAGGACCCGAATGTCACCTCTTGAGTTAAAAACTTCAACACTGCAGCTCTGGAGCAATAAAAGAGCAGATGGAAGCAGGAGATCAGAGGGGTTGTGCTGCAGAGAGCCGCTTCCAGGAGAAGTTACTCAGCACCTTTCGACTTGCAAAGCAGCTCACTGTGGCAGGAGGGTTGGAACAGAATCCCGGAATCCCAGACTGGGTCAGGTTTGTGGGACCACGGAGGGTCACCTGCTCCAGCAGGGTCATCCCAGAGCACAGGGCACAGGAGTGTGTCCAGAGGATTCTGGAATATCTCCAGGGATGGAGGCTCCACAGCCTCTCTGGGCTCTGTTCCAGTGCCCACAGTAAAGTTCTTCCTCGTGTCCGGGTGGAACTCCCTGGGCTCAGTCCTTGCCCGTTCCTCTGGTGCCACTGCTGGGCCCTGGAGCAGAGCCTGGGCCCTGCTCTGCCCCTCCCTGCAGCCAGGGACACCCAGGGACACCCAGGGCTGAGGGCCCCTCTCAGCTGGGGCTCCTCTCGAGGCTGAGCAGCCCCAGCTCCCTCAGCCTTTCCTGGGCACGGAGATGCTCCAGGCCCTTCCTCATCTCCACAGCCTCCAGGAGCTCCCTGTCCCTGCCGTGCTGAGGAGCCCAGGAATGGACACAGCACCCTGAGGACAGCACTGGCCAGGAGATGGGACACTGCAGCTGGGATTTGAGGTGGTGGGGGATCATCCCCATGGATTTCAGTCCCGGCACCTGCCGGTGTTCCCATTGCCTTTGGTCTTGCAGCAAACTCAGCTCCACCCCAAAGCCTCACTGACCCCTCCAATGCCCAGGAAACACCCAAACCAAACCCGTGCCCCATCCTTGGAGAGGCCAGTAGGGCTATTTATAGAATACCTGATTGCAGCTCTCTTTGTACCCCCCCTTTCCCATTACCTCATGTCTAGGGCTGGATTTCAATCACAGCCCTGTTTTCACATACAGCCCCGGCTATTTTTAGAGCTAAGTAAGTAAATGGCTCATAAATAGCTTCTTGATTCCTACCAGTTCATGTTGCTCTTACATGTCCTACTTCTCTCCTCTGAAACTTTTGTCCCTCCCTGGTGACAAGGTGTCACAGGGAGCTGTGCCCTTGAGTGTTTTCTAACGAGGGAAGTCAGGGAGGCAGAGGAACCAGGTTCCTGTAATTGCCTCAGCAAAGAGCCCAACATGCACTTAGACACGAGGATTAGGGGGCCTGGGTGACAACTTAATTTCACACCGCTCATGATTAGACCTGGTAGGAAAATTGATTTCTCTCCCTGCGCTGCCCACATTCGGAACGAGCCACCCAAACTTTTCACAAAGGATAAATTGATAGAGGGAAATTAATTTCAATTGACACAGCTTGGGTTTTCTTCAGCTAATCAAAGGCAGCCTCCTAATTAAAGCAGTGTGTAAACAGCAGCGGGAAAATACAACTGCTGTCCTCTCCTGATGCTTCCCACCTGGATGGATTTACCTCACTGCTCAGGCCACAGGAGGAGGATGCTCTGCTCCGTAAAAAGGTGTGGAATGATCTGCTGCAGGGTTCTGAACGGAGAGCAGCACCAGCAGGGGTGGAGGAAGGAAGGAGCTGTGTGG
Organism: Rhagologus leucostigma; assembly: GCA_013397725.1. NCBI lineage: Eukaryota > Metazoa > Chordata > Aves > Passeriformes > Rhagologus > Rhagologus leucostigma. Next base: position 1,822,454 of record VZTD01004777.1, read on the forward strand.
TTCCTGCTGGGCAGCCCCCAGAAATGTGAATCAAAGTCACAAACCCAGCCTGGGTACCAGAAATTGGGGCGAGGGCTGGCTGGGAGTTCGAATATTTGACCCTGCACAGGTTTCCAGCTGGGAAACAGGGACAAGCCCCCTTCCCTGCCGGTGCTGCAGGGAAATCTGCCCTGGCAGATGTGTGGCACTCAGGGACAGTTCTGCCACTGCAGGCTGGACCATTTTAGCCCCTCGACGCTGAGCATCTCCCACAACATCCATCCCAACCGCTCTGCTGCAGCAGCAAGTTTCTAACCCCATATCCAGAGTTCTGTGATCCCATTGCTTATTTCAGGTCAACCTTCTTTAAAGAAGCCCAGCCTGACCCCCAAAACAGGGTGAGAGCAGCCTCCCCTAACCCTGAGACCTTCAGGGGACTTCAAACTTCAAAAACTTCAAACACTGAAAAATACACCAAGCAGCAGCCAGGTCAGGAGAAGAAACCTGTTAATAATGATGACAGCAATAAAGCCGCAGCACGATTTGCTGCTCGGCGCCACGCGTTTGTTTGGAGTTAATCTTGTTTGCTTTCGGAGGGTTTCTCAGGTTTTCAATAAGCAGAACATGAAAGCAGTGACAGGTTCAGCAGGTGCCTCGTTCCAGCAGGGAAATCCTGCTCTGGCAGTCAGGAGCTCAAACCACAAGAATATTCTGTGCAAACCCCCCAGCACAGGCTGTTCCCACCTTTCCCTGTGTTCCATTCCATCCCTGGGGGAGGGTCCCTGGGCTCACCCCAGCTCTGTTTTGAGGTGGGCTGAGCAATCCCCACTGCCATTCTCTGCTGGCCCAGGACCCCTCAGCTGCCCCAGGGCTCCCCCAAATCACGTTGACACCGTTTCACGAGTTGTGTCGCTGTGCATAGTGGAGAAAAAACCCAACAACTCAGGGCCATGGAGTCTCCAGGAACATTTTTGGGACTGCAGGAAGTACAGGCAGCTGCTGTTACGTCTCATCTGAGCTCCCTGTCCCAGAAAAGGGTTATCAACAACTTTTCAGGTGACAACTCGATTTGTATATTTATTCTTAAATATAGAGAGCTCTCCTAGAGAAGTGCCAAGTGACATTTGATGTGGCATCCTTCTTAAGCTGGGAATGACTGCTCTATAGTTTGCAACTTACTGTAGATATTTGCTTGTCAGGGAAGGCTACAAACCTATTTTAATTAAAAGTGGAGCTGGGGACTGACAGCTGAACTGAGCTGCTTTGAAAAGAAGTGCTGAGAAGAGTCTGGAATGAGTTTTAAGTTTCTAAAATAGCCCCATGTTTTATATCAAAGGGAAAAAGGAACATCCCTCAATGGCATTTTACACAGTCACCGCAGGACAATGGACTGAAAGCCAAAGGTTCAGAATAATTCCACTTGGAATTAACCCTCCTGTGGGATGTTTGTTTTATCAGCCAGAAGCCCAAGGCTCCTTACACTCACATCGTGTCTCCAAGAAGCACAAATCTCCTTCCTCCCCCCAGCCATCAGAACCATGGGGCAGGGAGAAGAAGAAGAAAATTGGTTTGATTTGATACACTTAAACTGAATTTGGCATTTTAAGGAACAGCTGCACTTTTCCATGCACAACGAGTTGAAAGTGAAGCCCTGGGCTTCCCTGCGCAACATCCTAAGGGGAAAGGGAGGAATGTCATTGAGTGCTGTCCTTTGGTGACCCCAAAACCAGGGCTGTGGACCACCAGTGACTCTGTGCCTGTCACAGTTTGGCCACAGCTGCTCCTACAAAAACATCTTGCAGCAGCTCTCCAAGCACCGCCTAATTGAAACATAAAAACACACTCCAGATTTTTTATAGCATATACAAATACTGCTTCTCCTCCTGGAACATTTGAACGTTCAGGAGGAGAGCGTGGATCAATAATTCCTCTATTAGATAATTGAAACCTGCCTCTTGATTTACACTAATGCACTTGTTAAGCAATAAGTGATGGGGCTGTGGGCAGGTCCGCAGTGCTGGAGCTGGGCTTTGATTCATGGGCTGGGAGCAAGTGAGGGGCTGGCCCAGCTCAGCTCAGCCAAGCCCAGCTTTGCTTTTTAGAGGGCTTTACCCACCCAACATCTGCCTGGGCAGCTGGAGCCATCAGGGCTCCTCAGGGCAATAAGCTCTGACTCTTGGATTTAAGGGGTCATTCTCTCTACTTAAATAAAAAGCATTTTTAAACCTCTGCCAGCGACCAAAGAGCGCAAAGGAGGCTCCTTCAGGCAGCCCTGGTGCTGATGCCCCTTTCACAGCCCCTGCTGACCTTTCACAGCCCCGGGACAGGGCAGGTCCCACATTCAGCTCTGCAGTCCAGGAACCCCTTCCCGAGCTCCTCACCCCGAATGCAGAGCAGGAGGGCAGCCCCGTGCCCGGCAGGAAGGACAGCCTTGGGAAGTCCTTCCACTGACGCACACCGGGCCATGCCAGGGCCCAGCACTCAGCCAAGCAATTTGGTTCATCAAAGATAAACACTTTGGCACTGCCCGGAGGGAGATGGGAATGCCGGGATCACTACGGGACACTGCAGCAGCTCATCCCTGGCTCGGCGCTCGCTCAAGGCAGAGCTCTTGGTGCAGTTCTCATTGACTGCATCACTCCTGGCTCAAACTCCGTGAAAAGTTCAGCTCAATTGTACTTTCTGCAAAGTTAAGCCGTAATCAATGCATGAGCAGGCGGCTCCAGCACAAGCACGATTAATTCCCATCGGATGGGAAGCAGCAGGATCTGTCTTGCACTCATTAGCGCGTTACTCAGCTCCTCGAGGAGCAAACATTTCATGTGCCATTTTTGGTCAGAACTGCCTGATCAGTCATCCCCAGCGCCTCAGGGGAAGTCATAAACGTAGGACTTTAGCTCACTAGAAGGGATGGTTGGAAACCTGATGCTCCAAGGTCTGCCCACAACAGGAAACAAAACCTGCCAGAAAGGTTCACCTCGAGCTGGCTCATGAATCACCTGCAGCAGGAAAGGACCTTCAAAGGCTGTGCCTAGAGGCGCTGGGAAGCACAGCTACACAAACAAGGTTGTGAAGAGCAGCTTCAAAAAGCCACCTGAGCTGTGTGGCTTCACCCCAGCCTTGCCTTTGCCTTGTTTACCCAGCAGCTCGTCCATAATCAGAGTGGATAACAGAATAAATCCCTTCAATTACACTTGCTGGAGCAGAGGAATGGTGACCTGTGGAGCACAGCTCACCCCCTGCCTGCCAGCACAGCCTCCAGCTCCTCCAGAGGATCCCATCACCCCAGATTCCCTGGGGGACAACGGGAGGACAATGCCATTATTCTACTGCCCTCTGATAACCACATGCAAACGCGCTCAAGCGTTAAGGTGAAGCTGCCAGGCAGCCATGGGAGGTGTAATTAATCCCTTGCTTATTAAAGCCTCTGGCATCTTAAAGAAACGCTGACAGCATTCCACGAGCAGTCATTCCTTAAGTGTGAGTCCCTCCCCAGCCTGTCCTCACGGCTCACCCTGAGCAGGAGGCGTCCAAGGGCCTGACTTGTGAGATGTGGGCTTTTGGTAAAAGCAAGGTGGGTTTGGGATGCGTGGCAGAAATGTCACCAGCTCAGGGTCCACCGGTTCCACCTGAGGGGAAGGGTTCAAACACGCACCCCTCAGATTATTTGGCTGGTTGGTTGGTTGGTTGGTTGATTGGTTTAAAGGCTTTACAGTATTTCGTATTTTCTTCTTTCCTTTCTGAAAGAAGAAAGGACGAGGAGTCACCTTTTTACCCTTTGTACGACCCCAGAGCTCCCCTCCCACTCCCGCCCAGCCCAGGGATGTTTTCAGACGTCCTCCCACTCCTCTGCTTGTCCAGCAGCAGCTGAAGAAGCACCCACGTGCTCACAGCTCAGGACAAGAAGGTGCAAGGAAATACCCCAAGGAAAGTTGGATAAATGGGGTCAGTGGAGAGTCTGTGCTGGGCTCCCCTCACAGCACCCGAACCCCCCCAGCACAGCAGGCACCAGCAATTGCACCAGAGAGAGTTTCCAGCTGATGCCAAAGCCCAGCTGGACACAGTTATCTCAGCCTAAGCCTAATTGTGCACAAAAAAATAAATCTGAAAAGCAAAAATCTGCATGTGCTTCAGTGACCAACCACTGTGAGCAGACAGGGCCAGGGGACCTCTTCACATTCTTTGCTTCAGCAACTGCAAGTAAATGCATCAACATCTCAAGAACAGAGCAGAAGCCAGGACAAGTCCCTGCAGCTGCAGAAATACGTGGGAAGATCCCAGCAGACTGTGCAGGCTTTATGTCTCAGCAAGGAACGAGCGAGGTTATCGTGACGATTAAAAATTGAGAGAGCTGGCAGAGCTGCACTTCCCTTCAGCAGGGCACAGATCCTGGAGTTAAACAGAGGTATTTTAATGAGAAACCTGCATTAAGTGAGGTCTGGGCAGCACACAAACAACTGCTGATAAGAACTGAGAATGCCAAGGATCCCAGGATGGTTTGGGTTGGAAGGGAAAGACCATCGTGTTCCACCCCCTGCCATGAGCAGGGACACCTTCCACTATCCCAGGTTGTTCCAAGCCCTGTCCAGCCTGGCCTTGGACACTTCCAGGAGTGGGGGTTCAGTCACTGGCGTGGTCAGCCCCAGCCTTCCCGAGAGCATCCTGAGCCAGTGCCCTGCCAGCGGCTGCAGGAGAGGGAAGAAGACACCAAAGTCCTTCCCCCCTAATGAGAATTCAGTATTAATTGCTGCTGATCTGAGTCAGGGCCAGCAGTGGATCAGCTGAGCTGGAAGGTGCTGATGTGTTGCTCTGAAATGATCCGGCACTGATGGGTCTGACAGGGTGGCACCGAACCCGTGGTGACACCGTGGTGACCCTGCACAGGTCACCTGGGGTGCCAGCACAGCTCTGGGCTTTAAGGGGGCACAGGGACACCAGAGAAGCTGCAGAGGTGGCTTTGTGCCAGGCACGGGGCTCCGGTGCCTGCTCTGCTCTCCCCGAGCCCCAGCCCACATGGAGGAGTTCACAAAAACACCCCCAGGCCTTGCAGACACAATCTGGTCTCCCTTTTTTTTTTGGACATCCCAGGAGTATCCCTTCCCTGTCACTTTGCTGGATCGGCTTCTGAAGTGCTGCTTACAGGAGTTATTCATAACATGAACAAGGGGTTTCAGAGTCGAACATGAAATTGCTTTTATCCACTGCACAAAATGACAAATCAGGCAGCAGTGCTGATGACTCCCTGGGAAAATCCACCTCCGGGAAGGCTCCATGAAGGTTCCTAATGCAGTCAGGGAAAGCTGCTGGGAAGGAGGGCGGCGAGACAGGGGTCAGGAAGAGCTGCCTGATCTCAAACACGCTCCAGAGCAAGTGTTCTCAGCTTGTTTGCTAACCTCTTGTGGCCGATCGCTGAACCAAATCCTCCTTCCTGGACAGAGGAAGGAAGAAAAAACCCAAGAAGGGCAACACTTCAACAATAAATAGGATGTCAATTAAACACAAGGGCATTCACCTGCACAACCAGCTCGAGGAGGAGCCACTGATTCTCCCATCTGAGCCTGGACTCAGCACACCCGTGGTTGCTGTGATGAAGTGTCTGAAACCCCCAGCAAGCAGAGGACAGCTTTCACTATGAGGTCACGGTGCATCTCCTCTTAGCTAATTGTTTCTTTCTATTTAGATGAATAAATAACAGCTGTCACTGTGGCCTGCAAATGGATCTGATGAGAAAAATCTATGGGATGAGTTAATTCACAGAGCAGATCCCAAGGCTCTGTCCCTGCCCCACCTCGTCTGGCTGAGCAAAGGCAGCTCACATCACCTGGACATTTTACAACTCTCCAGGGCCCCCAGCACCTGGGGGAGAAGTGTAACTCCTCAGATTTTTGTTGAAAGCCAGAACTCAGGACTTTCTTAAAAGGAGGTCCCTTGCACAAATGGAGGCTCTGTCCCTTCAGCCTTGGGCAGGGACCCCATCCAGCCTCGGCCAGTTTGTGTTGCCCAGAGGTGGGGCTGGGATTCCCTGCTCCAGAGCTCCTTCTCCTACCTCCAGCTGAGCAAAAACTCATCCATCTTGGAGCATGGGCTTTCAGAGCTTCCCCAGGAGAGACTGACAGAGCTCCACCAAAAGGAAGTGCCTGGCTGAAGACAGAGCCTTGCTGGAGCCCTCTGTAGATTGATGCCAGGCTCTGCTCTGACCTGTTGGGCACCTTCATTCCAGGCCGTAAAGCACTTTGGGACGACACTGTCCCTCTGTGTGTGCCTGCAGCAACACCCCCAGCCCCTGTCATCCGCCTGGGGATGGTGAGCTGAGCAGACAGACGCACACATGGATTTAAATTGTAGCTCCTGGGCGAGTTCCAAAACGCAGGTGGTGATTTCTGGACACTGGATATGTTATCTGCTGAAAAGTAAAAATTACAGTGATCAGCCAGAAAGGAGCATTATCTCCCTTCCATCAATCCCCCTCTGGAAACCCTCAACAGGTCAGCTGCTTCCGAGCCTGCCCTGATCAATCACTGCAAACACTAAAAGCAGGGAGATGTCCTCCTTCCAGCCATTTGTCAAGTGGAACCTGGCAGGTTTTAGTCCTTTTATTAGTTCTGCTTGTGAGAGAAATTCACTCGAAGCCAATGCTTAATGCAGTGAGGACACAGTACATATTTCTGTGGGAGAGAGAGCTGTTATCCAGCTGAGCGCAGGGGTGGGAAGGGGATTCACAAAGCCCTGGGCTGGAAGAGAGAGGACGAGAGAAGAAGAGAAAGGTGTCCCCTGCCTCGACCTGCTGTCCTGGACACACATTCCTTTATGCTGCACTTCAGCCTCTGCCTGAAACGTGTTACAAGTGGGGGAAATAAAAAGCAGGTGTGTGGTGGTCAAAGGAAACAGAGCGAGCCCAGCACAGGCTGTGTGAGCTGCACCTGCTGATTCATCCAGGAGAAATCCTGGATGGAGAGAGAGGACACAGAGGTGCAGCAGGGATGGTGTCACAGGCATCCCACCAGCTTTGCATCTGTTCAAGTCCACAAAGACTGCCTGGCACGGGTCATCAAAGCTGGAAAAGACTTCCAGGGTCATCAAGCCCAACCTCTGACCTAATTACCCCCATGGCCGCTAAACCACGTCATGAAGTGCCACATCCCTGTGTCCCTCCAGCGTGGCTTTTCCCAGTGCTCCACACAGCCCCAGAGCAGGATCAGCTGTACCTAAACCCCCTCTGATATTCTTTAAGCCTGGAGAACTCAGGCACAAAGGGATTAAGAGAAATGCCCAGAGACCACACAGAGGAGTGAGTGTCAAATTTGGGAATGGAACTTTTATCTCCTAAAAACCTCTCTGGATCAGTGCTCAGCAGTTTACGTCAAACCTTTTTCGTCTGCACAGCAGCCGCTGGAGGGGTTTAGGCTTTCCCCTCCCCGGCATTTACACCGTGCCCGGCACTGCTGCTGCAAACCCAGCACTTTTATAACTCCAAAATGAGCAGTGCTGGATGAACAGTGCGAGAGGAGGAACACAAACGGGACACAGCCCGCCTGGGACTGCTCTCTGCTCCCTCCTTGCTCGCCACTCTCATTATTTTCCAGCAAGGGCAGCCGTGTTTTCCTCTCTGTCGCTTGTCAGCACGAGCTGACATTTGAGCTGTGCTGATGAGACCTACCAGGGTGAGACACATGTTCGTGGTCGCTTTGGGCGACCAGCTGCCAAGGCCTTTAACTGCTCCTTTTTGATTTTCCTGCCCAGCCGAGCTCTGCACTTCCCTGGCACTCGGAGCTGCGCTGCCTCCCGGGGATTTGTGCAGGAGCAGGGGCTGCTCTCACCTCAGCCAGGCTCTGCTCCGGGAAGGGAAGGGGCTGAGGCTTTGTCTGGGGGTGCAGGGATGCTGGCTCAGGGGTGGCTGTGTCCTGCTGCACACTCAGTTTTTGGGGAGCACAGCCATGGCTCTGACCCAGCAGCTCCATCTCCTGCAATCCTGATTAACGCCAGGCGGGGATCTGGCCCCAAAAATCCCTTTCTGACCTAAGGCACGTGAGAACATTGTCAGGATAAGCTCCACCAGAAGCTGTGATTGTGATGTGATTGTGTCTTCGGCACGATATCACTCTCCCACTTGTCCCAGTGGCACTTTCCCAGTGAGGAACTGGCCGGTCCCGTGGGACTGACTGGGCAGGGAGAGGGCTCTGCACAGGGACAGGGCTGCAAACCCCATCCCCTGGCTCTGGTGCAGCACTTGGACAGTGTTTGACATCAAACTCTGTCTGAGCTGCCGTCAACGGCCGAATTCACAGTGCCTGAGCGAGCCACGTGTCCTGTCACATCTCGGACCCTGTCACATCCTAGATCCTGTCACATCCCAGATCCTGTCACATCTCGGACCCTGTCACATCCCAGATCCTGTCACATCTCGGATCCTGTCACATCATAGATCCTGTCACATCTCGGACCCTGTCACATCCCGGACCCTGTCACATCTTGGATCCTGTCACGTCTCGGATCCTGTCACATTCTGGATCTTGTCACATCCCAGACCATGTTACATCCCAGATCCTGTCACATCCCAGATCCTGTCACATCCCGGATCCTGTCACATCCCGGATCTTGTCACATCCTGGATCCTGTTACATCCCAGTCCCTGTCACATTCTGGATCCTGTCACATCCCGGATCCTGTCACATCCCGGATCTTGTCACATCCCGGATCCTGTTACATCCCAGACCCTGTCACATTCTGGATCCTGTCACATCCTGGATCCTCTCACATCCCGAATCCTGTCACATTCTGGATCTTGTCAAAACCTGTATCCTGTCACATTCCAGATCTTGTCACATCCCAGACCATGTCACATCCTAGATCCTGTCACATCCCAGATCATGTCATATTCTGGATCCTGTCACATCCCAGATCAGTGGATGGGGGAGCCGTGGTGGTGCTGCTCCAACAGGGATTTGCAGCCACAAACGCTTCAGGCCTGGCTTGATTCTGCTTTGCACATTCCCTGACAAAATATATCAGTGAATAAATCAGAAATAAAGCAGAAATTCTCATTTCCCTTTCATGGACGAGTTTCATATTCATTTTGAAGGAGTAAAAATGACAACATGAGATGTGAGATGGAGGTTTTAAGGCAGAGATCCCGGATCATTTAACACAGTGGAAGTGTGACCAGGTGCCACCTGTGTTGAAGGAAGTCCCATACCTTGTGATTCAAGAGAGAGGGGAACACCCAGATGAAAAAGATAAACCCACAGCATCCCCAGACCATCTTCCTTATGTCCATCCTGCTCTAATATTCCCAGAAAAGGCAAATAAATGTAACAGTAAAATCCAATGTGCCCTGTGTGAACACTGATGTGTGTCACGGATCAAGCACAGCTTGTTTTTCCCAGTATAAAGCACTGCTTGGAGCTGTGAACGATTTCTGAACTGGAGCTGTTCTAATTAGTAAGGAACATTTAGGTCAATTACAGCAGCGTGCCGGCCACTACAATTACTGTTATTAATTGTATTCGATTATACATTTGCAACTATTAAGTACAGTATCTCTCGAGTACCTGTGTGGGGTTTGAACTCAGCAGAAAACAGGGAAAAGTATTTAACACAGAGAAATGGCCAGGTAATGCCAGGCTAAATCCACCCCAGCCCCATGCATCATTTATCTCCTCTCTGCGTGTGCCTGGCTGATCCAGCACATGAGAGACTCAAAGGATTTGTTTTCCTTCATCCTCTTTTCTCTCTGGACCACAGTCCTCTTTCCTCAGCTGTCCTGTACATGCTGAGGCTGCTCGACTGCCCAGGCACGTGGGCAGCACCTCACGAGGGCAGGACAGGTGATTTATCTCTCTCACAGGTGTCCAGAGCAGGAAAATGCTGCTTTGTGGAGGTTCTGGCCCAGCTTTCCCGTGGCTACAAAGGCTCTTGCATTCCCTCCCCCACAGCCAGGACTTTACACTACTTAAAACAGAAATTCACTTTGAAGAAGTGTTTCTGTGTCCTACGATGTTAAACTGCTAATGGGAAAGGAAATGTATTCATGATTCACTGTATAAAAGCAGCCTTGGAGGAATGCAGATTGTATTTTCCCTCTGCAAACATTTGATCATCCCAATAAAAGAGCAGCCCCACCTTTCCCACCAGCTCCGTAAATCACGGGGAATGGAAACAACAGGTTTATGGTTGTCACGACGGTCGTTACCGCGGGGTTTTATGGGTTCTGGAGAGGGGGGGGAGCCTGTTTATGGGCACGAGGTGCCTCCTGAAGGACTGCAGGACTCTCTCGAACTCATCCTGCTGCTCGAGTCCCTGGTTTAGTATGGAAATGATCCTCTGGATTCAGCCAGCCCCTCGGCCGTGATCGCATTCCCCGGTGCTCCAGGCTCGCCTTCCCAGGCGGTCCCGCACAGGCAGGGGACGAGCAGAGCCTCAGTGGGTCCGGGCGGTTTTCCAGCCCTCGTGCAAATCCCTCCACTGGGATCTCATGGCTGGGAGCTGCTGAAGCACCCACACACCTGAGCCCCTTCAGGGCACAGCTCTGAGCTGCTTCTGTTACCATTAATTAATTCCACTGATTGGCATTTGAGCTTAAAGCAAGGATCAAGGCCGTGTTCCACAGCTGGAGTAGAAGGCAGCTTCAGTCCAGGAGTGGTTTTTATCACCATGTCCCATTCCCTGGGGAGCTGGACACTCATCTGCCACACGTTCTGCATCCCCGGGAATCATAAAATATCCTGAACTGGAAGGGACCCACCAGGATCCTCAAATTCCAACTCCTGGGACCAGCAGGACCTGGGACTCCTGGGGCCACTCTCAAGGCCACCTGAGACACCAACAACCCTTTGGTAGGAGATCACCTCCCTCCCAGGCAGAGGGAGCTGGCAGCGACCACTCCTCTCTTCTCCATCCCCGGAAACATGCTGCACCGTTTTGTACCTGCAGTTTACTCTCAGCTTCCAAACCTCCAAGGAGACGCCGTCTGCTGCCTGGGCTATAAATAAGGCCAGCGAGCGCCGAGCCAGAACGTGTGGCAGTAATTTGGGTGATGATTTAAGGTCTGAACGCTCCTCCCAAAGCCTGCTCACCCCCAGTGACGCTGACACAGCCAGGAGCCCATGGGACAGCACCGCAGGGACCCGTCCCACTGCGCCCCTGGGCTCACACTGTCCCCTCCACCAGCCCTCCCCTCCATCCCTCTGGCTGTGGGAGCTCTTTATTCCTCTACCAGAACATCTTTCTCCCTTTCTCCACAGGATCTCGCCCTCTGGAATGACTCTGTACAGTGAAATATCCGTATCGTAACCCTTGGAAATGGTCTCTTTTTATTGGAATCTCCTGCCTGTTTTATGGCCAGCTCTGCAGATGAGCTGACAATAAAGGAGGAGGAAGAGGAGTGTGTGAGAGGGGCTGAGCAGCTCCAACTCCTGCCAGCTCAGTGCTTCCCAAGGAAGCACTCAGCATCTGGTGGGATTGAGATTTTGCACTTTTTTTTTAAAACCCTCCCTCTGTTTTTTTTACAGTATAAATTCAGTTTAACAGCAGAGCGAGGGTGCAGTGGTGCTCAGGGCAGGACGTGCTAATGAGCTGAGCCTCGTGCTGCAGGAGCAGCCTCCCTGTCCACCTCGCCTCCTGCCTTTTTCTGAGTTTTAATACTTAGCCGTTTCTAAAAATAGCCCCAATTCTTAGTCCTTGTAACACGGTCTTCATAAAAAGTAGTTCCTAAAGATCTCGAAAAGCTTTGCTTTGGATTTAATAAGCTGGACAAAGTGGCCATCCCAGGAAATGGGAGAAGAAACCCCCAGCTCCTGGTGCAGGGCTGATCTCAGAGACTGAATACAAACATTCCCCACAGGGTAATGCCAAACGCAGCTGCTTCAGTAAAATAATGAAGATAATAAATCAGGCGCCCATTTAGCACCTTTTTCCCAGTAGCTGTTCTCCATCTTCCACCCGGAAGGGAAGGAATGACAGATGGGAGTTGAACTGAGCCATGGGAGCAGTGAAAAGCGTTCCAAACCAGGGCGTGAGGAGCTCTCTGCCTGCTTTCCCCAGACTCAGTGACACCAGCTTTGCATCAGAAAGGTGTCGCTGCACCTGAAATTTGGGTTCCAATCCCACAGCTGCTTCTGACGGGTTTCCCCCCATAACCAGGTGCAGGTGTTGGGTTCTCTGACCAGTTCCTCGCTGGTGTGACGTCCCAGGCTTGTTCCTGCCCCACCGGAGCCAGGATGGAGAACCAGGACAGGACCTGACCCAACCCCCTGGGCTATTTCTGAGCTCAGTTTAACAGCACTGTACCTGCTTGCAGTGTCTGTGCATCCTTGCAAGTCCCAGATCTGGAGAGGGGGTGCTGAGAAGGCCTGTGAGGGACTCAGGCTCGTGGAAATAAACGGCTTCGGAATGAAGACTGTGAAAAGATTAATCTCTTTAAACCTACCAGGAAGAAATTCAAAAGGTAATTTGATTGTAGTGCACAACCACTTTCACAGGAAGAAACTATCAGATACTGAGGGCTCTTTAATCTGGCAGAGATGAGCATAGAGAGAATCTCTTAGTGGAAATTAAGGGCAGGCAAATCTGAATTCAAAATAATGTGTGGGTTTTTTTTCAGTGGGGTAGTGGATCACTGAACAACCCAGGAGCGTGGACTTGCTGTCAGCTGGGTTTGGGTCTCTTTGCAAGACCCTTCTTGTAGGGAGAAACTCAGAGGAATCAGCTCAGGGATCTCCAGTCCACAGCCAGAGCAACGGGGATGACTTTACCCCCTGTGTGAGGGGCTTTGGACCCACCCGGGTTCATGTGGGGCAGGCGAGCATAGGTTCATCCATGGATTTGTGTTCTCAGAGCTGAGGGAAACCAACGACAGCTGGGGAGCAGAGCCAAGGAATCCACAGGCTGGGATGATTTTCACTCCAGAAGACGAAAACAAATGGGAAGAGGGACCCCCAGCAGCCACCCCAGCACCCAGCACTAATCCCAGCATTACTGGGATGCACCATCCCAGACGTCCTGTAAGCGATGCTCCTGTTTGGCAGGATCTCACTCAGGAGCAGAGGCACTTTAGAACCAATTATTTACCTTCACAGCAAATTAGCAACAGAGTTTGAATGTTCATTGACAGGAAAATCTTCACATCCTTTATATACTCCTGGGTGGCTTCCCCCTGAATCCAGATATCACATCATTTATTTAAGTTAGAGAATAAAGTAATTAATACCAGGGAGTTCTGACTGTTTGGCAGGATATGCTGCTACAGCTAACAAATTTGATGTCTTTAGGCTTCACAGCAGAACTTGATTTAATTTGTCCCAAGGTTAAGAAAGACAGGGAGGAAATTTGATGGTTCCAGATCACAAATTCCCTATCATTTATCACCTTCACCATGTGGCGTGGACAGACACCACTTCCAGGTGGAGACGGCAGAAGTTTACTCAATCATCTTTGCTTTAATCCTGCATTCATCCATTACCTGCCACCATATGTCCCAAATATTCCATGTCTCCCCGGGAGCTGCCTCCAGCCATCCCCAGCACCAGCCTGCCACACCCTTGGGATGAGGATCCCCAAAATTTTGGGATTATCTAATTAAGACATAACACAACCCCAAGGAATGGTAGGGAAGCATCTTAACTAGACTTTCCCCCAAAAGTTCTGTTTCAACGGCATTTTAAAGAGTCAAGAAATTGAACAAAATATTCTGAATTGTGCATCTGTTTTTAATTTTGATGAGAGAAGATAAAGGGAAAGTGTTGCACAGGGGCTGTTTCTTAGTCACATCCAGGCTGCTGGATTAATTTCTGTGGCTGGATTTCCTTGCTTAAATAACAGAAAAATTGAATTAATTTCTTCATTTCATTATAAACTGATGTTTTCTACAGAGAAAATGCAGGCATAGAAAGGAATTGCCCCCAGCACCCAGTTTCAGCTTTTCAGAGCACCAAGTGTTCGACCTCATCACAGAATCCTCTTTAGGACCCACCCAATGCACTTCCCTCCCTCAGCAGGGAATTTGGGAGCAATGAGGCTTTTAGAGCCTCCAGACTCAGTGGCCTTGGCCAGAATCTCATGGAGCAAAGGGAAGGAACGCAGAGTTTCCCTCTTGGAGCTGAACACCTGGCCGGAGGGTCACGCTCAGTTTGCAGAGCAGGGGCCACAACATCCCAGCAGCTTCCGAGGGGCCGTGCACGGGGCTGCAGCTCGTGAGCAGAATTAGCCAGCAATTATGTACCAAAAGAGCTCCCAGATGTGCAGTGAATGTGATAACAAAATGTCCCAGTTTATGGCGTTTTCTCCCTCCCTCTCGCTCTCCCTCTCTCTTCCGTCATTGTCCTTTAGAAAGTGAACATGAGGAATAAAGCTCTATTTTTAGAAACTAGTCCAGGTCCTAAAAAGCTGGAAAATTAAGCGCAGAGATTTCCATGGCATAAGGAAATCACACACTCCAGGCCAACTCAAGCCTCCCTGTTGGGGGCTCTCGGTGGGTCCGGGGCTGTTCCCATTGGAGCAGCACCAAGATGAAATCCAGGGAAGTCAACAAGGTGGGAAGGCAGAACTTCCACAGGTTCTTCCATGGGGAGAGGTTGCTCTCCCTGCACTCTGAGAACTGAATTTTACTCTTCCTTGTCCATGTGACAAATGCTTCAACAGCCAAGTCACACTGTCAGGGCTTCAGAGTGCCTTGAAGGGGACAAACCACTTCCTTAGGAGCAATTCCTAAAGGTTAATCTGATTTTGAGGGCTGGGTTTGCACTGTGGTTCTCCAAACAGCTCCATACATGAATCTCTGGGTCAGACGGGGCATTTATCAGTGTTCCAGCAAAAAGCTGGGCAAGAAAACAAGAGGAAAGAAATGTTATATTTATGGCAAAGTTGTGTGAAGTTGTTTTGGATTAGAGTGATCACAAATTCTAATGGAAAATCCAGACTAATGTCTTTCAAACCACGTCTGCTCAGACACGGGGCTTCACTGCTGACACACTGCTCTCCCCTGGAAAATTGCCTGCCGTTCACTTGTGTTGGGGTTCACTATGTGCTGGAAGAGAGATGGGCCCTGAGGGCCCAAGACAGAGCCTCTTTCTTGGACCCAGGGGTGATCCTGGGAGTGCATCCAGGTCACCGAGGATGGGCTGAGAGAGGATTGTGGGTTTCTGGACAGTGTCGGACCTATGAGATGTGATAATTGTAGTTTGTGACCTTATAGGGTATTGTTTACTTGTTCCCATAATAGGCAATGTCTGTGCACTGTCCCAGGTGATTGGGGGACACTGAGGTGAACATCTTTCCTGTTTATGTGATGCCATATCCTGTTGGGTGCTGGTATTTAGGGAATCTTTTCCTGCACAATAAAGGCTTTGCACTTCTCCATCTCGTGTGCGGAGTCATGGCCTTGTGTGAATACTGCAACTTGGGCCTGGATGCCCTTAAAGAGGTACCAAACCACCACAATTAAACGAGCATCAGTCTTCTCCCAACCCGACTGCTCCAGATTTTCCAGCAGAAGAACAAACATCCCACCAGGAAGAGCTGCCCTGGAACTCCTGGGCTGTGCTGGAGCCAGCCAGGGCACGTGTCCAGGGGCTGGCTTGAATTCCTGCCGCCCTGCTCAGGCAGTTCCTTACACGATTTATCTTACAGATGACACAAAATTATTATTGCTGATCACTTCAAATGACTTCCTTTGGGAGCAACTGGTGGATGAAATCTAAGAGCACACCAGGGACAGTGCAGGCCCTCGTGAAACACCAGCCCTTGGGTGAGGCGGTTCTTTTGGGACACAGTGGGACCATTTCGTGGGTCTCATTAATTCTCATTAATCTGTGGGTCAGATTGTCCAGCAGGAGCCTCTGTGCCACCTTCTCCACGCACAGGAACCTGCCACAAACCCTGGCAATGTTTCTCCATCACAGCCCAAGGCCGGCATTTGCTGTGGCTGCTCATGCTGTTCCCCAGCACCTCCTACACAAACCACCTCGCTGCTTCTTGCACTTTTTATCTCACTTAGTTCTTGTCTCTCATAATATTTAGAGGCTCTTTGGGATACAAATAGTATTGATTTGTATGTACAACCACCTAGAACAAGGAGGGCTCGGGTCCTCAGCCCAAATAATAAATAATAGTTAATATAGTTCAGACATGACCAGCCAGTTTCTACCTAAAAATGTCAATAAAGCAGGGCCATATTGATGCAAACAGACATAAAATGTGAACTCCTTCAATACAGGCACTTATTTGTCTCCGTTTGTGAGGCCAGGAAGGAAAGAGCTGTTAGCAGTGAATAGTATTTTATTAGCATCATAAACCCCAAGAGCAAAGTTTGTGTCACAGAGAACTGCACATGCATTTGAAGGCTTAATTTATGTTCCTGACTCCTCTTTATTTTTTTTTTTCCTTCTCTTTTTTTTCCCCAGACAGGGGCGTAATTTAAAATAAAGCCCGGTAGAGTCTGAAGACACCTTTGGGTGAAGGGGATGTTCATGCGAAACCAAACCTACACCCCACAGAAATCCTGCCAGAGAGAGCTCAGTGGAATTAGTACACGAATCCATTCTGCAGAGGTCCATGGAAACTTCAGGAAAACCACAGTTTGATGTGCACCAGGAGCATCAGCACTGGGGAATGCCAACAACCCTGAGAGGCAAAGCCCAGAAGGAAGAGCCAGATGGGGAAGAAGTGACTTCCTGAGGAACTCCAACAAATTAGCAGTGGAAAACTGGTGAGGATAGAAAAGCCAGCATGGCTTTGGTGGCTTTCCATGAACTGGAGCTCAGCATATTTTCAGCTGGTGCAAAGTTGATGGGAGACACAGCAACCACACCAGCACAGCCCCGTCTCCACCAAAACCAATCTAACACGAGGGGTCAAAACTCCTCCAGCTCCAGGTCATTCTCCTGCATTCCCAGCATTTTCCTCTCATCTGGCCCCTTCGGAGAAGGGTCAGGTTTCTGAGGATGCTTGGGAATAGACATCGCAATACAACCACAATCAAGCCCTGGTAATCAGCAAATTACAGCTTTCCATACATCCCAAAGCTTTTTACTCCCAGCTGCTTATCGTGATCTCTTTACACGGTGACATTTCTGTCAGAGCAGGTTCTGTGCCTGTTCCAGAGCTGTAAACACGGCTTTAACGACCAACAGGCATTTATTTAACATTCTGCCTGTTTCGGAGAGGGAAATCAGACAAGGTGAGTGCTGGAGGCGCAGAATTAGGGGTTTATGGCAGAAGAAAAAGGCTGCACAAGGAGCTGTGGAAAAGCTGTTTGCAGGGCAGGGATAAAGCTGAGCAGTGTGGGGCAGGTTCTTCAGGAGCTGGGGACTTGCTGCCCATGGAGCAGGGAGGTATTTGTGGCTCTGAACAGCGAGGTGAGGCAGATCTCTGTCACTGCATAAACACACAGGTCTGGGAGTTCAGGAAGGAGCAGCCTTTGTTGGTAAAAATATTCCCATGCTCTCTGCTTGAGCAAGGTCTGTGAACTCACACACCACTTCGGCTCTGCACCCGTGAGGGAAGGGAAGCGCGGAATGAGAGCTGAGTCCAGTTCTGGCCCCTCGTGGCCAGAGAGACACTGAGGGGCTGGAGCGTGTCCAGGGCAGGGAGTGGAGCTGGGAAGGGGCTGGAGCCCCGGGAGCGGCTGAGGGAACTGGGAAAGGGGCTCAGCCTGGAGAAAAGGAGGCTCAGGGGGGCCCTTGTGGCTCTGCACAACTCCCTGACAGGAGGGGGCAGCCGGCGGGGTCGGGCTCTGCTCGCAGGGAACAGGGACAGGAGGAGAGGGAACGGCCTCAGGCTGGGCCAGGGGAGGGGCAGGTTGGACACCAGCAGGAATTTCCCCATGGAAAGGGTGCTCAGGCCTTGGAACTGCCCAGGAAGGTCTGGAGTCCCGATTCCTGGAGGTGTCCAGGGAAGGCCTGGACGTGGCACTCAGTGCCCTGGGCTGGGGACAAGGAGGGGATGGCTGAGCACACCCAACACAACTTTGTCACTGCCTTTGCCTTTGGGGTTTTCTAGGCACAGCCAAATGATCTCTGTCTGCAGGGGCAAAACCACCCTGCAGAAAAGGCTGAAGCCCCCATTAAGACTCTGTGATGTTCTTAATTACTCGCTCTGTGCCGGTGCCTGGGGAGTTGCCTGCCCTTTCCACCAGGCTCAGGAATCCCACGTGCTGGACCCTTTGCTGTTCAGCCACAAGACAAATGAGGTTTGCTGCCACAGGGATTTGATTTTTTAGGGCAGCACAGAAGAGCTTTAGGATGTGAGTTGCAGAACAGCACAAAGGTTGGTGGTATATTTCTTCAAGGCACATTGAGTCAAACCATTTGCATGGCCACCAAACCGGCCTGAAACAAAACCAGCAGGGTCACCAGTTCCTCTCTGTCCTTCTGAAGGAGAAAAGAGCAATTTCCTTGTCCTGGAATGGTTGCAGGAAAAGGAAATGAGAAAGGATTATTCTACTTTTCTTCCACCTTGAAACTGCAGGTATTGCTCCATATAAAACCACGCTATAGAACAGTATCTTTCTCCTTCCCCCTCTTTCTGCAATTTCAACTTTTTATTTTTCTCCCTCTTTTCTTTCACAGCTTTTAACCTTGCCCAATTGTCCCTCTTAAATAATAATTAACTCTCTAGTGCAGCTGGGGAAGTGCTTTAAGGCTCCAGCAATTTTATTCTCTGTGTGATGCTGCAGGAGAGGATGGGAGGGAAAAATTAAATCAGGAGTTCCTCAAGAGTTGCCCCTCTAGAAAACCCATTCCATGCCTGTCCCTGGTGAAAGGATTCTGCCAGATCCCAGAGGAACCAGCAGAGTTTGCTCAGTAATTAACAGGGAGAGAGGAGAAAGAAGGAAATACACGAGTAGGCAACGCTGTTGACTGCACTCTCCAAAACGTTCTCTCCCAACAGAGCCACGTCTTGAGTCCTGATTCCACACAACAAAATGATGCCTGGCACTGGGTGACCCAGGAAAAGGAGGAGTAAAGGGTTTTCTCCCTCGTGCTTTGGGACTGAACACAGCACTGAACGATTTGGGGCTGCTCTGCGGCACGACATGGGTGGAAAAACCCAACCACAGTGAGTGGGAGAGCACTTCCTTTAAATACAAACTGGACCAAATAAATTATAAATTCAATTACAGCGCCACTCGCCGACAAGGAACTCAAAACACTCAGGCTCTGAGTTCCATGTAGGAGATAACAGGATTTGTGAGGAGCCATCCTGTACCCTTATTGCAATGAAAGTATTGAGGTCTGAAGTGAGGCAGAGTGTGCTGGGTACAGTCTGAGACACTCACTGAGAACCAGAGAAGTAGCAAAGTGTTCACTCAGAGCATTTTTGTCCTGCAAAATTCCTCATTCAGATACCTGGGTTTTGGGCAAGGGAGACCTGCTCTGCTGTAGAAGTATCTCTGTGGTTACAGGAAGCATTGACAGCAAACAAAACAGCCTCACCTCCAACAGCCCGGGGGCTACAGCGTGTTCCAGACACTGCGTCCCCAGGGACGCTGGCTTCTGCCCGGCCACACGGGTACACATCCCCGGGCGAGAAAAGGGTGTCTCAGGTCTGCCACGACTGAAACCGAGAGCGAAGTCTGAGCTCCTGAGTTTCCCCTGGTTCCCAGCTCGCTGCCTCGAGCAGATAACCCCGGGAGCCAGGGATTATTAAATCACATCCCTTCGTCGGGTCGATACCCCGAGCTCTCTCCTCTTCCTGACCTATCCCACCATGAATAATGCACGAGCCACCGGTGGGGCAGTTCTGGCTGGAGCGTGGCCAGCCAAAGGGCTCTCTCAGCAGATCAAAAGCCAATCAAGTTCATTTCAATATTTATGTTTAATCCTTCATTCTGAAATGATAAATATTTCATGCTACGCCCTTACAGGAAAGCAAAGCCAAGCAAAAGCAGAGGAGACACCGGCCCAGACAGAGCGGCTCTTTCATGCTAATTCCTGTCCAGGCAGACACAGCTCCTGATGCCATTAATATTCCTCAATCAACATGGATTATTTATTTGAGTCCTGCCAGAGCCTGCAAGGACAGAGGTCAGAGCTGAGGAGCACAACAGGCATGAAGGCAGGTTTGATTCCTGAAGCCAGGATTCATTCCTGGAGCCAGGATTCATTCCTGGGGGCTTTCACCAAGGTTTCCTTTTCTGGCCTGGTGCGAATATTCCGTGGCAGCATCGTGGTGCTGGCAGTGCCCAAATACCCTGACACCACCCCGTCCCACTCTGCCTTCCCCAGAGTTATCCCAACCCACAGATCCCCTCAATCCACTCCTCAAACAGGGTTTTCCCAGCAGCTCCCATCTGTCAGAGCCCTACCAAAGGTTTGGATATTTTGATGTTTGGTATTTTTAAATCTATTTATGGCAGCAGACAAACCCCTCAGCCTTCTTTGCTGATAATCTCCATCACCTGTCCATTCTCCAGACACCCGAGGATGAGACATGGGCACAAAGCCAAGAGTGGATGCACAAGGAGGCAGCACCGCGGGGCTGCACAGCCCCGTGGGTTTTGTTGGCAATCAAAAACTGCCTACCTGGGAAGCAGCGAGGAGGAGAACCCTGGATTAAAGAGATGTAAATGAACTGAGGATGTCGGAGAAGGGACTGAAAGCTAACTCAGAGTTTTCTCAGAACCCACTGCTGGCTTCTCTAATCATGATTTAAAGACAGCACCCAATTCCTAACCAACAGTGTGAGGAACAAAGCCTTTTTGATGGGGATTCTGTTTTCCAGGGAGAACCATTTAATAAGTTTCACTCAGGAAGTCTCTGTTCCCAATAAAGACTTAACAAAGTTAATTAGACTAAACAGTAATTATCGTGTCTCTTCATTGTTCAATTATCTTGCTGAACTGGTGTTTCCTGATTAATTTTCTGATTAAAATGTATTAAATTGAAAAGCACTTGCAAACACGAGATGACAGGCTCTCTCCCACGCAGCAGGATTTCCGGAGGTCAGGGAAGCAGGGATGGTTGGCACCCACCCCCAAAACGAGCCAGCTCCACACCCTGCACAGCCAGGAACCCAACTCAGAGCCTTCACCGATGTGCTCTCCAGTTTGAGATCCAGCAACATGTCCCTGGTGTGTCCCTCCTCTGCACAGCTCCTGGGTGCCTCTTCCAGGCCCTCCTGTTCCCTGCGCTGGCACAGAGAAGCTGTGGCTGCCCCTGGATCCCTGGAAGTGTCCAAGGCCAGGTTGGACGGGGCTTGGAGCAACCTGGGATAGTGGAAGGTGTCCCTGCCCATGGCAGGGGCTAGAACTGGATGGGCTTTAAGGTCTCTTCCAACCCAAACCAGTCTGGGATTCTCTGATTCCTACTCCTCCACAATTTTACCTACCTTTTTCTGAGTTTTTTCCTGCACAAACACAGTGCAATACAAGTCCCTGTGCTTGGAGCAGCCCTGCAGCACAGGAGGGAGGTCCTGGAGCCAGGTAAACCTGTTTCCAAGCCCAGTTCCTCCCTCCCACTGGATCGCATAGTCCGGGCTCCCTAAGTTCCCATCCAGCCCAGGCTGTGCCTTCCATCTGCCAAGCACCACGGAGGCACCCTCTGCTCTCCCACCTCCCACTCACGACAGCAGCAGGCACAGAGGAGGAATTCCCACAGTTGAGCTCACACGTGAAATCTCTCCAGCCCAAGGAACATCTTTGGGTCTGGTACTGCATCTCCTGCTGCTTCCAGCATCGTTCTGCCCTTCCCTGTGGAGCTCAGCTCCCCTCTGATTGTGTTTAACATCCCATCTTGCCTAAGCTGGCTTGACCAAGGCCACCCCTGCATCCCTCAGTCAGATTCTTCTGGTGGGATCAACAGACTTCCATGGACGACCTCATGGATCGTTCCAACCTGCAGCATTTTGGTATCAAAGAGGAGAGGCACCCCTGGCACTCCCGAGCCACCACAGCCTCGCTTCCCAAGGCCCTGCTTTGCTATTCACCCGTGGCAATCCAGCAGTCACCGGCATTCTGAGCAGCCCCTCACACCATTTGCATATCTTTTATAAGACAAATCAGAAAATGGGATTAATTTTCCTTTCTTCACTTTAATATCACCTGTGGCCGGGAGGAAACAAACAAATTCATCGCCTCCTTCCCCAAATCCTTGCGATTAGGTTATTAGAGCCCCAGACTTATTATAAATTATTGAAAGGACACAGCTGAGCCCAAATCCCACAGCGGGCTCTCTTTGTCTTCCACAAGGCTGGCAATTCTTGATTAACTCCCATCCAGCACGAGGCAGGAGGGATGAGCAGCATCCCAGCCGTTCCGCGGCAATGAGCGGCGGCGCGGCTCTGCTCTGAGCGGAGTGCTCAGCTCCACGCACGGCTGTGCAGGGGATCTGGGCTCCCAGCAGACAGCCCGGGAGCTACAAAGGAATTTTCTTCCCTTTCTGCTCGCCCTCTTGGAAATTCAACACCAGCCTCGCTGCTGCTGCTGGGACCAACACGGGCTGGGGGCTCTGAAAGGCAGAGAGCTGTTGGTCCCTTTTGGATATCCATCCTCAGTCCTAAAAGGACTATTCCATAGTTTCAGCTCTGAGGGGGTTATTCCATGTTCTCATACACTCCAGATACGTGAATGTGGAATGGCAGCCGCAGCGTTTCAGCTTTCTCCTACTCAGTACCTTGTTTTGCCCTGTTTTAAGTCACGCTGATAAAAGCAGAGGAGGTTCTGATAAGGAGTTAACTTTGTTTGTGATGTACGAAGCCTCCAAAGGGAGCTGCAGCTCAGCTAAGAATAAGTCTCTGTCTGTGAGCTAAGAGCTCACACCTCCAGATAAGATAGAGACAGAAGCAGCATTTACAGCAGCTCCATCAAACACGCTTAGGCTGAAACTGTTACAAACATTTACCACTGGTTTAGACTCATTCCAGAGGCCAAGCCAAAAAAATTGAAGTCTAACAACCCAAGTAGTTTCTCTTTTCTTTTTTTTTTTTTTTTTTTTTCTTTTTAATAATCATACAATTGTAAGGAGTGAATCCAAGGGCTTCCTGGCTCCTGAGCTATCGTTTGGCAAACAGCTCCGATTATAAACCCCAAACCTAATGACTGCGCTTTGCCCGTGTCCCTCTGTGCTCACAGGAACATTTCTCCCGCACCAGGCTGAAAGAAGATGTCCATGGGGAGCTCGCTGTGAAACGCTGGATTTCAGAAGCCTGCGGCAAGTTGATTCATGTCTATTTAATTTTTCCAGGCAGTTTCACTGGAATGCTGTATATAAATCAAATACAAGGCCAGCAGCAGAGATGGACCAAGCTGTGGAAGGACTGTATGATTTTAATTAAACTACACACACAAATCAGGCAGGAGTGAAGGTGGAAGAGGAGAGAGAGAGAATTCTATCACTGGGGATAAGCCAGTATTTTTGAGCAGGAAAACAAATAACCATTTACTGTGAAAAGTCTGATTTCAAAAGCAGCGTTTTGTCATTGTGCTGATTTTCATAATCAATTTAAATCTGGAAGAAACCAGGCTTGAGCACAGCAAACAAAGAGCCTGAACGGAAGTTAATTAGACTGTATCAGCTCAGCCTTCTCATCCTTTACTTACTGTCGAGCTTTATGGGCTCCAGCAGGCACTTCACTGCCAATCCTGCTTTGGAGACAGCAGAGCCAGCTCTGCTGGGGCTACAAGGCCATCACCTCCTGCAGTGTCCTGTGCAAAATCCCAGAATCCCAGGCTGGGTCAGGCTGGATGGACCACAGAGACTCATCTGGTGCCACCTGCCTGCTCCAGCAGGGCCACCCCAGAGCACAGGGCACAGGAGTGTGTCCAGAGGGTTCTGGAATATCACCAGTGAGGAGACTCCACAGTCTCTCCGGGCTCTGTTCCAGTGCCCACAGTAAAGTTCTGCCTCCTGTGCAGGGGAGTTCCTGGGCTCAGTCCCTGCCCGTTCCTCTGGTGCCACTGCTGGGCCCTGGAGCAGAGCCTGGGCCCTGCTCTGACCCTCCCTGCAGCCAGGGACACCCAGGGACACCCAGGGCTGAGGGCCCCTCTCAGCTGGGGCTCCTCTCGAGGCTGAGCAGCCCCAGCTCCCTCAGCCTTTCCCGGGCACGGAGATGCTCCAGGCCCCTCATCTTTCACCCTTTGCTGGCCCCGCTCCAGGAGCTCCAGGTCCCTCCTTGTCCTGAAGAGCCTAGAGCTGGAAAACTGAAGATTCCTCTTCAGAGGACTGATCCACCCACGGCCAGCTCTGCGTTTGTGGGGTGTCACACCAAACTTGGTGTCAGCCAGGCTGGTAAATGGGAAAATAGCAGGGAAGCCATACAGTGGCTCTTTTAAGGGCAGAACTTCTGGAAAAAAGCCCCAGGAAAACGATTTCCGTTCTGAGACCATGGGACTTGCACCTGAAGATTCAGTGATTCCACAATGACTCCCATACAGGAGGAGGATGATGGGGTATCCAGAGAGCTCTGGAAGATGCAGGAATGGGGCTCCACCATAAAGTCCTCACTTCCTCCCCCCTAAAGAGTCTGCATTGACTTTCCCCTCTCCCCACATCCTGCAAAGCAGTAAAACAACTGTGCTTAATAATCAATAGGCAGTGCGAGGATGAACACACGGGATAGCAGGTCCTATAAATTCCTGGGATAGGTTGGTACCTCCTTCCCTCTCTGCAGACCAGGGAAGTACCAAAGTTTCCTGCTCTAAAAACCAAAGTAACGCTCCAAACCCCATCCAACCACTGAATCACTGCCTGCAGCTGTGCTTGCACCGTGTCCCTGCTAAACCAGGTTACAACAATTCCTGTGTATTTCCACGGAAGGATTACAGCAGCCGCTGCCGGCGGGGGCGAAACGTGTCAGGCCCTGCAGGAAAACCTCTGTCCCACGCTCCACGTCCTCACCACACCAGGCACAAGCAGCGTGAAGTGACAGCGAGGCCACGAGCGCTGTGTCACGGCCGGAGCTCGCTCCCAGCGCTCCTCCCTGACTCACCTGCGCCAGGGACATCGGATCCTGACCTGCCCAGCACTCCCGGCAGGAGCTGCAGCCCTTCCACCCACTCCAAGCCGTCCCTGAGGCAGCAGGGACCCATTAGCTCTGATTAAAGCCACGATATCCTTAAACCCCGGGAGGGTCTGCGGTGTTGAAGCCGTAATGAATTTTGCAGGGTTTTTCTCCTCCCTTTCCCCACCTCAATCACACTCAACTATAGGGCATGAATAATACAACGATGTGTTGCCTGGTGATTGCTGTTGTGTTTTTCTTCACAAACGCATCCAGGGAAGGGAGCAGACCCGAAACTGCCTGGAGGAATTGGTTGTTTAAAGACAGCTACCGAGGTGCTGCAGACGAAAGGTCATCCAGAGGCCGATGGCAGCCTGTCCTCGGGATGAGTTTTTGGGAGCCCACCAGCTCTATCCCCTGGCAGAGCTCTCTTCACAGCCCCAGGGCTCAGCTCCCAAAGTACTGCAGCACTGGAAGGGAGCAGAGGGCTTGGCTGAGCCCAGTGTGTGGAACCAGCACTGCTGTGCCAGGTGCTGCACCAGCTTTTACAGCAAAAACAAACAGGGCTGTAAAAAAGGAAGAGGCTCTCAACAGAAAACAGGACGTTTGGAGCTGAAGGGTTGTTTTCCTACTCCGAGTGAAGCTCCCAGAAGGCTTCGAGTTGGTGATATGGACTGGAATTGTGAAGCTCTGTCAGGGCAGGCCCAGGCTGGAGATCAGGGAAAGGTTCCTCCCCCAGAGCGTGCTGGGCACTGCCCAGGCTCCCCAGGGAATGGGCACGGCCCCGAGGCTGCCAGAGCTCCAGGGGTGTTCGGACAGCGCTGCCAGGGATGCCCAGGGTGGGGTTGTTGGGGTGTCTGTGCAGGGCCAGGAGCTGGATCAATGATCCCCGTGGGTCCCTTCCAGCTCAGGACATTCCATGAGTCGATGATTATCTTCCAGGATAGGGTTGCTCCCATAAGAAAGAAAAGCTCATCCAGCCTTTTCTTTCCTGCAGCACTGCAGATGCAGGTTGGCATTTTTAAAAGAACACTGGAGAAGTTCCCACCCCTCTTTGAAAGCCCCTTCGAGTCCTGTCCGGTGGATGCACAGAGGCCCAGAAAATGAAAGTTCTCCAAGCCATGCTCCATTCAGAACCCAAGGCAGAGGGAGTTCTGGAGCAAATTCCCTCTTTGGGTGAGTGCTGCGCTGCCTAAAAGCAGCAGCTCCAGCCCAGCTGCTCCAGCCTTGCAGCTGAGGTGATCAGCAAGAAAATGGGCCTGGGCTCCATCCCTGGTGCTTCCTGAAGCGAGTCCAGCTGCGACCTGGAGATGGTCTCGCTTTGTGCCCTGCCTTGGAGCTGTGCCCCGACAGCGGGGCCTGGTTGCCTGCTCAGGCTGCAAACTGCACTTTGGGGGGCTGCTCCTGCCTCTGCACAGAGCAATGCCAGCTGCAGCCTTCAGATAATGCAGCACTACAGAGAAACATCAGCACTAAATGGTCCCAGAAGGTGTTTACTCCTCCAGGCCAATGATGCTGCTCTGTACAAGCGTGTTGGGATTAAATGGAGACGCCGGGACACCTCTGCTGTGCTCTGGGGAGGGAAACCACGAGCTGCAATCAGGTCCAGCCTGATCCCAAGCAGAGGAGTCACTAAGAACTGGAATATTTCAATAAACCCCCAAACCTCAAGGAATAAATGTTCCCGGTGTATTTAACGACGCAGAAGCCTCCGGTGCGTGTAAAGAGAAAGGCAATTAATAAGGTATATTTAGCACCCTAGGCTGAGGTGTGCAGCTCCCACAGCAGCTGAAACACAGTGATTTAAATAACATTTATCATAAAGATCAGCCTGGCTGAGCTGGGGCTGCTGCTCTTCTCACCTGGGAGCGCCTGCTCACTGCCTCGTCCGTCCCTCCAGGAGTCCCGGCTCAGGGCTCTGGTGGTGGCTGCAGCTCAGACAGGAGGCTTTGGGTGCTGTTGACACCCCAGGTGCCCTGGGAGACCCCACTGAGACCTCATGGGCTGTGCAGAAAACATGGAGTCGGCAGATGGTGCCTTTCCCCCACTGCTCAGTCCCCACCCAGGTTCAAACCAAGGGAAGGAGAGGCCTTTTCGAAAATAAAAAGGAAGAAAGAAGTAGAAATTAAGTTCTCCAAGCTGTAGGATGCCATGGATGCAAAAGTCTTCATGGTCTCATAAACCAACTTGCTAAATTTGTGGAACAGAAGTCTTACGAAGAAAACAGACTCACAAAGCTGAGTGTAATCCCAATGTTCAAGGCCAGATACCTGAACAGACAATAAAAACCACAGCACCTTTAAACAGCTGTGAAACTCTGCCTAAATCCTTGTATCCCACACCAGCTGTGCCATGACATCCCAGAAAACATCAACCACCCTGTCCAGCAGGCTGCAAAGTCCTGCCTTCCAGCAGAATGGGACTTTTCCAAGCATAAATAGATTCAAATGGTGTTGAATATTTGTGCAGAGAACAAGGACAGCCAGAGTTACTGAGTATAACGATAAATGTTTGGGATGAGATGGAAAACTTCACATTTCAGTGTTGAAAAGAAGTTCTGGTTACAAAGGGAGAAAGCAAGGCCTCCTTGAGTGAGTTACCCCCTGCCCTGGGTTGGGGTCAGCAGGAACACTTAGATGAGCATCTTTTTCCCTGGAAAATCCCACTTTTTCGCCTTGGAAGTAATGATGCCAATTGTCCCACAAAGACAACCCGCCCTGCTCCGAGTCAGGCAGAAACAAACCCCACATCCCTGGCATTCCCAGTGCCACCTACCAGGGAGGGGACACAGCAACCCCCACCCCGGCAACCTGAGCCCAAACCCTTCCGGTGCTGTTCATAACAGTTGTTTTTTTTTTAACTTTTGGTAATTAAATATCCTCAGTTTTTACGAGAGCCACTCAAAAGCCCAGCAGTCGGGACTGCAGCTGGCTTTGAACAGATGAAATGTTTTCCCTGCCTTTGAACACACTCGCTGCCTGTTCCCAGCCTGTGGCCACCCAGTTTGCCCCGAGGTGCCTGGCACTCGAGTCTCCAGGATAAAAGGAGCTTGTTGGAAGTGGAATTAGTATCCTGCATGGAAGGCTCTTCTGCAGATGGAATCAAAGGAGGAAACAAAGACCTGAGCTAAGCAAAATCCGCACGCAGATAATTAGTTAAACTTCCAAGTCTTGACATTAAGCTTTTAGAAGCAAAACATTTGGGAATCATGTAGAGAGCTGGACTCTGCAGCCGAGCAAAGGTTTGGGGGACGTGTCTTGAGTGGGGTTGTTTTATTGTGATTTTACAAGTGTCTGCGGGACCTTGGGTGTAACTGAGGGGTGACCTGTCCTTCAGGCAGCCCCAAAAGCAAAGGAGGGGGACGTGCTCTTGGTGGAGAAGGTGGAAATCCCCCGGTCCCGTTTTTCCTGCTGGCACTTGCACATCCCAGGCCCTGCAGCAGGATTTGGTGAGCCTGGCACCCACTGGCACACTCCCAAAACACCGTCCCCAGGCACCCAAAGGGAGCCGCGGTCCCACCAGGGAGCCTCTTTCCAAGAAACTTCTGGGAACAAACATTTATTGCTCCCAGGCTTCAGGAGAAGCTGACAACAGGGAGGTTCAGACCCAGCCAAGCCCATGCAGGGCTTTCACCACCAGCCAACACTCACAGACGCTTCCCCTCCCCGCGGAAATATTTTCCCCAACTCTCCCCTGCACTAACAAACGTTTTCCTCACGATAAAATCAGTCCCGCAGCCCAGGCTGTGGCAGCCCAGAGCTGACCTCAGCGCTCTGCTCCCCAGGATCTGACAAAACTGTGAGAGCTCCTCAGATTCTGTAACAAAACATCTGTTTCCTCTGGAGCAGCTGCCACCTGGACAACGCAGCCGGAGCCAGAGCTTTCCTGAGCGGAACGTTACCTGCCTGTGGAGAGTGCAGCCTCTCCAGCCGCGGCCACAAGGACACTTGGCACTTCCACAGCTCCTGAAGTGATTGCCAAATGCCACAGCGGCCCCAGAGTGGGAGGAGGTGCCTTTTGGAGGGAAGCAGGCTGCGGTGCGGGGATGGTTTCCCCTGGCAAGGTCTGGGAAGAGCCTGAGAACACTCCAGCCTCCCTCTGCCGCTGTGGAGAGGGGCAGATGTGCTGCTGGGACACCTCGGGGCCACCTCTGGGGTGGGCGATGGCGATGGTGGCACCTCACCAGAGGGATTCGTCCCGCTGCACCCCTTCATTCTGCTGCTCCTCACGCCCTTGGAGCCAGGACCCCGGCAGGATTCATCCCCCTCCCAGGTTCCTGCCCACGGGCATCTCGCTGAGGAGTTTAGTCAGGATGTGTCCCCGGGAGCCAGCCAGACACTGACTCAGGGCTGAGTCACTCCAGGAAGGGTTTATTCCCCGACTTCCACTCCCCACTGATCCCGCTGCTGCTGAGGAGCCGGGATGAGCCCGCATGGACACTCCCAGCCCAGCTGAGGGTCACATCTTCCACCTGAGAGAATTCACTCTGCCACGGGTAATATTTACGAGGGCGTGTGGTGACAGGACAAGGGGGAATGGCTTCACGCTGAGAGGAGGTTGAGATGAGACATCAGGAAAAAATTCTTCCCTGTGAGGCTGTGGCTGCCCCATCCCTGGGAGCGTCCAGGGCCAGGCTGGACAGGGCTTGGAGCACCCTGGGATAGTGGAAGGTGTCCCTGCCCATGGCAGGGTTGGAATGGGATCACCTCTAAGGTCCCTCCCAAGCCAAACCATTCCATGATTGTCTGGCTCTGTGATAACTGATCAGCAGCAATGAAAGGAAAGAGACCATTTGGATTATAGGAATTAAAGCTTTAGAAAGAGGTAAGATAAGAAAAAGGAAAAAATTGAAAAGATATCGACTGTTCTGAAGCAAAGAGAAGCCACTATAGATTAAACAAACAATGCAGCCCAAACTTCTCCTTCCAGTGCTCTGACAGATAAACAGCAGCCTCCAATAATGAATTGTGCCCTGGCACAGCTGAATGAGCCACCATATGGGAGTGGCAACAAAACAACCTCTGTTTTTCGGTGGCAAATTGTGCAAATCATCAAATCTGTCTAGAGCTGAGAACTGACACACCTCACTCCTCCTGCTCTCATGACAGAGCAGACAAATCTGCGAGGGACAGGGTTCTTTGGGGGCACTGGAAACCACTGCAGAATTTGGGGTTTGATGCAGGTGAGAATTCACACACTGAGAGGAAGCTGCTGGGGGAAGCCCAAGGGCCGCGGTCGCCTCCCTTGTGCTGCCTGAGGCTGCAGCGATGGCTTTGTCACCCTCACGGCCAAGGAGGAGGTGGCAGCATGGCCACAGGGGAACAGACTTGAAGGAGCACTGCAAAGGATCCTCGGGAATGGACTTTGTAGGGCTGGTGGCAGAGCAGGAGCTGCAGGAAGGAGAGGGAACGTCAGCCCAGCTCAATCCTTGTGCTGACTTTCTGATTCTCCACAAGCACTGAATTTACTAATTTTATTTTCTCTAGAGGTATCCATTAATAATTTCACTTGAAATGGCTGAAGAAAAACGATACAGCAAAGCCAAGGAAGCGTCTTGGAGAGGGTCCAGCCTGGCAGAGCTGCGATGCAAATGTGGAGTGACTCTTGCGGGGTTGGGTCGGACATAAATCCACAACAGCTCAATTAAAGCTGCTCCCAGTTCACACCACAGACAGGGAGCCATGCTCCGGTTCTGGGACTGATCTTGAATTTTACCCTGAATAAAAGACAGGCCCTTGGAGAACAAAGTCCACTGAAATCCTGGCACTCTGTCCCTCCACTTCATGCTCACAGCTCTCCCCTCCTCTGCATTTTCATTTCAAATGAGACAAAGCACCACTGTCAATTTGGCAGCCAATGATGCCGTCAAAGCCACCTGCCCCTGGCTCCATCCCTCAGCCTCAGCCCCAGGCAGGACCACACACACCTGGAGCTGCAGTTACGGGATGATAGTGAGGGAAATGCTGGAGTGGGAGTGCTCATCCTGCCCCCAGAGCCTCCTTGGCTAGAGGTCACTTGGGAGCAGACAAGAGGCTCTCGCTGCCCCCCAGCGCTGCCATCCCCACTCCGAGGGCAGTGTAGGACAGGTTTAACGGGCCCAGGCTGTGCAGGCGGTTCACCAGTGCAGTCTCTCTCTCCATAATGAATTCCCTCTAACTCCCAGCCTCTTCCCTCCAGGAATCCCCCAAACACCTTTAATTTAGAAGTGCCATAATCTACTCGCCTTCTGCTGCCTCTTAAAGTTGATTTCCTCCTCGGTGCTTTGCAGCCATGACATTTTCACTGCACTGCCTGTTCCTTTTGCTTGGATCACTTCGGGATGAGGAGCCAAAGGCCTCTGTCTCTGCTCTGGTCCTCCCTCCTGTCAAGGTCCTGACATGGATTGCTTTTGAATTTCCTGCTTTTTTTCCCCAACTCAAAGACACAGAAACTGCTGCCAGGGACTGGCACATTCCCATCTATCCCAAGCATCGTTGGAGTTTATGGGCTCACTGTACAGGAAGAAATTAGGTAATAATAAAAAATACGCACCAAAAATACTCGGCCATAACAAAAATTGATCCTGCCCTACGGGATATTTTAGTGCCTCATTATGGCACCCAGACCTCACAGAATGGCTTCAGTGACAGCAGAGGGTTTTTAAACAAACCAGTGGAGACTTGCTGGCTCCAGGTCCATGAATCCTGGTTCCCCACTAACTTCCAACCCAGTTCCCACACCGTGCTCAGCAGCCCTTTCTTCTGCAAAGGTGTTTCCCATCCCGCAGGAGCTTCCAAGATCAGGGAAACAAAATGTTTTCTTTGGTCCTGCTTTTGAAAGGGTCAGGGAGAGGATGACAGAAGACAGAGCTGTGAATCCAGGGCCACTGGGAGTGTCTAAACATGATTTAGGAAGAGAAGTGTTTGGGTTCATGTCACGGAGGACGGTCTAGGCTGAATTTTTGCCCTTGTATTTGTTGGCCTTTCCATGCTGGTCAGTCCCTGCCAGTGAAATCACAGCTCTTTTGGCACAGTCCCCTTGCCCTTCCTCACATCTTTAACGAGAGTGTCAGCACAGGACTCCTGGAAAACACAACCCCTGGCTCTCGGAGCACTCCAGACCTCCGGCTCTCCATCCCAGCCCAGCGGGGACCCAGGCCTCTTGTTCTGCTCACATAATCCAAGGCGCCTACTCCAGCTCTACACCTAATGTGGCATGTGTCTCCAGGAGATTACTTGAAGTGGTTATTTTTATTCCTGGAACCTTCAAAGGCAGAGTTATTAAGTGTATTTAAAAGGAAGAACAGGTCCAGATAAAGCGGGGATGTAATTAGTTACAAGCTACTGTACTTTGATGACAAAGCAGCATTTCTGCGGAGCAGCAGCTCGGCGGGGTGTGCTAATTACTGATAGCAGTCACAGCCGGGGGAAGCCTGACACTCCTCTGATAAAGCAGAGCTGTCCACAACTCCACGGGCTGGGTTTAACTCGTGGGGTTCGAGCCAAAGCCTGGACTCTGTAAAATTCACTGAGTGTTGGAAAGGGCAGAGGGGAATAAACCCCAAAATTTCAGTGTAGTGGGAGGCCAGGGCACAGCCCAGGATCCTTGAGGAGGGACACCAAGGTGATCAGAGGGATGGAGCAGCTCTCCCACGAGGAGAGGCTGGGAGAACTGGGATTGTTCAGCCCGGAGAAAAGAAGGCTCCAGGGTGATCTCATTGTGACTTCCAGGACCTGAAGGAGCCAACAAGAAACATGGAGAGACAATTTACAACGGCTTGGAGTGACAGGACAAGGGGGAATGGCTCCCCACTGCCAGAGAGCAGGGTTAGATGGGATATTTGGAAGGAATTGTTCCCTGTGAGGGTGGGGAGGCCCTGGCACAGGGTGCCCAGAGCAGCTGTGGCTGCCCCTGGATCCCTGGCAGCGTCCAAGGCCAGGCTGGACGGGGCTTGGAGCAACCTGGGGTAGTGGAAAGTGTCCCTGCCCATGGCACAGGGTGGAACAGGATGGGCTTTAATGTCCCTTCCAACCCATGATTCCCAAAGAACCTGCTCTCTTTCCTGATGCAGCTTCTCCTTGGCCCAGAGCATTCCCCCAGCTGAGCCCTGCTGGTCCCCCCCAGCCTGGGAATCACATCAGGTTTGACTCAGCCTCGCTGATGTCAGGAGGAGGCTTTCAGAGACTTGGGTTTGGCTCTGTCCCTAAATCCAACCACGCTACTTGGGCCTCGAGAAGATCGATGATGAATCGTAGACAAGTGGGAAAGGAAAGGGCTGGATCTGTGCAGAGAGAGAGGAGCTGCTGGCAGGAGGCACAGGAGGGTTTTGGGGTGGGGGAGGATGCAGAAACGAGTAATTAGGGTCAGCTTTAAAAATGGCTTGATGAACTGCAGAGGTGCTGACCAGCTGGGGGACACGGAGGCGGCTGGAGGGGGAGACATGAGCTGAGAGCCACAAAACCAGAGGCAGCAACACCCCGAGGGGGCTCAGCTCTGCTCCTCGACCTCCTGGGAGCACTGCAGAGCAAAATAAGTGTGAGTGTCTGTCACCAGGAGAGTGCCTGTCCCCGTGTGACTGCCAGCCTGCTGCTGGCACAGGGAGCTCACAGCAGCCACCAGCATGAGCCAGGGCCCCCAAACCCAGCTGTGAGCTCACCCAGAGAGGGGAGAGAAGAGCAGAACCTCCCCAAGGCCTTTCCCCTGCAGAGACACCCTGCAAACATCGCGAGTGGAACAGCCGCTGCTCACCTGGCGGCCAGGTGTGTGTTAGGGGGAGGACAGCTGTGCCGGGGCTTTTGATGAACCAAGGAATAAAAATCCCCCAAACTCCACTAAACCAAAATATCAGAGCAGGATTGATGGGATCACAGCTCCCAGCAGGGCATCTCTGCTCCCCAGACTAACGACCTTGGAGTGATAAAATGAAATTATCTCTCTCTTCTGATGCTGTGGTGACTTTTTCCACTTATCAAAGTGATGGGCTTTCATTGCAGTTTTGATAGGTTACGGTTGTTTGGCCTCTCTGGGAGGACCTGAGGGTCTAAGAGCTGCCTTATAACTCAGTTTCACATCTTCAGAGTTCACCTTCTTCCTTCTAAGAGCTGCCTTCTCTTAAATCCAACTCCCACCACCAGCAGGTGATGGCTGAACAGGCACCCTGCAAACACTGAGGTGCAATCCTTTCATCCAAGAGACATTTAAAGCCAAAACCCTGAGCTGAAGGGACACAGGACAGCTCCGTGGCTCCCAGTGCCACTGCACTCGTTCCTAAGCAAGAAACTGTCCCTCCAAAGGGCAGATGAGCCAAGGAAGTGCAGTGTCCCCAGGCAGACAGGAAAATCCATTCCCAGGACAGCTCTCGTATCATCACATCCACCTCAAAGCGCAGATTTTCCACCCAAAAGGCAGGTGACACTTCACACACAGTGTACCTGAGGAGCAGGGCACAGGAGTGGGGCTTCAGGACCATCAGGACTGAAATGGGAACTTCCTCTGGCACCAGAACGTGAAATTTCCCCTGAGGATCCCTGAGTGAGCACGGACCAAAACCTGATGGTTGTTGTCGCACATTTCTAGAAAGGTGAATTGTCCATAATGTCTTTCCGAGTTCCTTAAATGCAATTATCTCCTCCAGACTCTGTTTCTGAAGAATTCGTGTTGTTTGTACCACTGACCTGAAGAGGGGACAGCAAACCCCTTAGCACTGGGGCCCCTCAGCCACAGACACGGCAGGATCTGGAAATTTCTCTTGCCACACCAGTGACACGGTACCAGATTTCCCAGTGCAGGGAAGACAAGGAAAACGGGAACCATTTCCATATTTATTGACAAATTCAATTTACAGTCTGGTTCCTACTTTGGAGAGAATATAAATTTCCTCTCTCTGTGTATCAGTCTTTAGCAGTCGCTGGTGATGATGATTTCTGTGCCTGCAGACACTTTTACACCGGCTACAGCACATTTATAAGTAACACTTGTGAAAGAAAACGCCATTAAAATCCCCTCTTTAGGAGCGAGCTGTAAATTAGCTGTTACTGAGCAGACACGAGGTGAAAGCAAACCTTGTGTGTGTGTGTGTGTTTATGGCTCTGTGGCAGCGTTGCTGGGCCCGCCGAGGAGCCCCCCGTTCTCACCCGGAGCCTGACGAGCGTTTGACTCGCTCGCCCTCCTCGTGCTGAAGTGGGTGAGAAAGAACCAGAGAAGGTTCTGGCAGGTTTTATCTGACGATTTTAGAGCACTTGGCAAATAACAATTAATTCCGAGGCACCGCAAGTCAAAATGCTTGTGAGCAACCTTGCGAGCACAGCCCTGCCCGGTGTAGGTTACACCAGCACAGCTGCAGAGAGCAGGTTTGGGGTTGGGGGGACAGGGAGAAGGGGATGCTGGAGAAATTCTGTTTCTGGCTTCTTTCTCCTGGGAAATTCTTCCCTGGGAGTGTGGGGAGGGGCTGGAATGGATTTCCCGGAGAAGCTGTGGCTGCACCTGGATCCCTGGGAGTGTCCAAGGCCAGGTTGGATGGGGCTTGGAGCAGCCTGGGACAGTGGAAGTGTCCCTGCCCATGGATAATCTGGATAAGCTCTAAGATCCTTCCAACCCAAACCATTCCATGGTTCTATGAAAATTCAGGACTCTCAGCCTCACAATGTGATGCTTTTTTTGGAAAGCATTTCTTCCCCACCTACTTTTGCACGCCAGCAGTAGAAAGGTTCCTTCACCTTTGTGTTTACAAAGTAAACGTGGGAACAGAAGCCCTCAAGGCCGAAAAAAAAGAAATAAAATTAAAATGAAGAATCTGTTCTGTTCATTTTAACAGTTTAACTCCCTGTTGTGTACTCACTTCATGATGGCAGGACTGCTCTGCTATGTGTTCGTTTTCTTAATAGTTGGATAGTGATGCCAACAAGGACACAGAATAAATGAGGTTTGTTTTTTCTTAATATCATAGATGGGTCTTCAGCTGTAGAAACTGGCACTGCTCCTCCGGAGTTGTCAGAGCCAAATTACACTTACTCAGGGGCTGGCCTTGAGACAAAAATATCTTTTTAATTTCCATCTTACTTCAGGAAGAGCCTTAAAAATGCCCCTTTCTGCCCACACGCTGCAGTCCCAGCAGAGCATTTACAGCTTTGCTGGCGGCTCTGGCCAGTGGCCATCACACACTGCTAACAAACCAGGGTAGTTCTTTATGTTGGAACCAGATCTGGAGAATTTGGGGGTATCCAGGGCAAAGCCAGGCCAGGCTGCTGTCCCAAAGCACAGCCCTCTGCACCCTGTGTGACACAGGGGCTGTGCAGAACCACAGCTGTGCTCACTTCCACTCTGATGGGGCTGGAGGGACCTCCCCACTTCCCAAACTGTTATTTCCTTTAACTGAAAGACGCACCATATATTTGTTTAGCAAGAAAACATCGCTCAGCTAGCCCTGGAACCCGCTATTTGTTGAGTCTCAGTGCTCATTTAGTTGTCTCTTTGCTGACGGGCCATGCAGCAAGTGGGAGAGGGAAAACCCAAACCTACCAGGAGATTAATGGCAGGCTGCAGCAGAACAGATGTGTGGGAATAGCAAATGAGGCCACTCCAAGCTTCCTAGAAAAGCAGTGACAAGAGGCTTTGCTGCAGCAGAAGAGACCAGCAGAGACAGAGAGGCTGAGGGTTACAGGCGTGAGACCCCCATCTCCACTTGGTGGGCACCGCTGTGCTCTGAGGAGGCAAAACTGAACAAGAGAGCAGCTCCAGACTGGTGAAATCACAGGGTCGTGGAATGGTTTGGGTTGGAAGGGACCTTAAAGCCCGTCTTGGGGACACCCTCCACTAGACAAAGTTGCTGCAAGCCCCGTCCAAACTTCTGTGGAGCTTCCTGGGCTCAGTCCCTGCCCGTTCCTCTGGTGCCACTGCTGGCCCCCGGAGCAGAGCCTGGGCCCTGCTCTGACCCTCCCTGCAGCCAGGGACACCCAGGGACACCCAGGGACACCCAGGGACACCCAGGGCTGAGGGCCCCTCTCAGCATCTCCTCAGCCCCAGCTCCCTCAGCCTTTCCTGGGCAGGGAGATGCTCCAGGCCCTTCCTCATCTCCACAGCCTCCAGGAGCTCCATATCCCTTTGTCCTGAGGAGTTTCATCCCCAAATATGCCCTGAGGATTCGTGTGCAGCCACAGGGATGCCGGCCCCAGGTGTCCCCAAGCACACCGAGTGTGACAGCCCCAGAACAGTCTGGCAGCCTGAGCAAGGCGCAGCACCAGGGCAGATGTTTGAGCGTCTTTCCGCTTCCTCTGGGCTCAATTCACACTCTGAGGGAGCGGGGGGAGCAGGCTCACAGCTCCCTTCCCGTGCTGGAAATGAGAGGGGAAAAAAATCAGAGGCTGCTCAGTCTGGCAAGACAGCTCTGAGAGATGATGAGCTGTCAGCACGGGAAATGTCACCAGGTGCCGGGCTGCCGTCACCAAGCCGTGACACGGGGACAGGGGGATCTGCTCTGATCCGCCCTCATCAATCCGAGGTGACTCTGCTGCACCCAGGGCAGGGCCAGCCCCGGCCACTCCAGCTCAAATCCCCACAGATCCCCGGATCAATTCAAGTCTTGCCCTTAAGGGAATAAGGAGTGAGGAGAGTCCATGGGCTCTTCTGCTTTTCCTACAAACCAAACCAAGCTCCTCAGCCCCAGTGGCTGAACACAAGGGGACAGAGAGCTCTGGCCATCGCTGCTTTGTTACCTCAGCCAGAAAATAAATAAATAAATAATAAAAAACAAACAAACAAACAAATAACCTAAAGTCTTCACTGAAAACCTAAAAAGAAACCCTAAAGCCAGGCTGGCGTTCCCTGAGGCCTCTGCTCACAGCCTGGGCCTGGGGAGTGTTGGGGATGCTGGTGGCTGGCACTGCTGCACCTGGGGAAGAGCCAAGAGCAGGGCTGGGGAGGGAGAGACGCCAGGGAAAGGCAGAGCAGCAGCCTCACACCTTCCTCACACCTTCCTCACACCTTCCTCACACCTCCAGCACTTCTCCATCAATCACGCCTTCATCAATCACATTCCAGCCCGAGCAGGGCGAGCACCGACTGTGCTCAACAGGCAGGATCAGGCTTGGAGATGCCCAGTTTTCCTCCTCTCCACCCTCCTCCCCATCAGCAGCCCTTGCTCCCGATGGATATTCCAGCCCGGGACACCCTCCAGGGGTGGGCTCAGGCCATACCTGCAGGACCCAAGGTGGACATTCTCCAGCACCATCTGCTGGTTTTATTTCTATTCACAGGCGAGTGACACCGCAGCCACTCCGAGAGGGAGGAACTCCTGTGCCACCTGCACCAGGACCACGCAGGTGTTTTCCTGTGAAAAACAACTGGTTTTGTTAAATGAGATGTTTTACCTGGGCAAGTGTTGCTGGTCGTCCGTATTTTTCAGTGTGGGATACTCCCATGTGAGAAGAAAATGTAAATTCTCACTGTATTTTTACTTTGCTGCTTCTTGAGAATTATAAAATGAATTACTTTGATTGTCTGGAAAAGCAATAAAGGGAGAATTTTGTGGTTTCTTTTTTTTTTTTTTCTTGGCAGAAACTGTTTGCTGAATCTGACCCAAATTCCCAGACAGCTTTGCCTCCTCCACTCCGAAACTGCATTTCTGGTGAGTAAACTCTTTGTCACCCAAATTACCCAGGTCTGCTGCTGCCACTGAGCCACCCTCTCTGAGCAGAGTTCAGCCTGCCCACTTGCTGGTGCAAAACAAAGGGTTTAATTTGGGATTAATTCTCTTGGAGCTGAGGAGGGGAGGGAGGGAGGGAGCATTTTCAGGCAGTGCTGGTATCAGGAGGGCTGTCTGCAGCTCAGCCTGTGCGTGGAACTCTCTCCTTCCCCGAGGATTACGGCCGTGGCTCAGCCAGTGCATCACACAAATCCTGATTCTGTTCCCTCAGTCCTTCTCAGTGCATGAAACCGAACAAAAATCCAGAATGCAGGCGTGGAATTGGAAGAGGAAGTTCAGTTTACAGTTCAGTGCCTCTCCTGGATGCTGCCACAGGTGAACCCAGCCCAGCATCCCCATCCACACAGGGAGATTTATGGTTAGACTGGAGGTGAAACATCGCAACTCTCGGGATACTCAAGCACAGGAATAAATCAGCGAGGGACAGCCCAGAGGTTGAGGAGCAGGCAACAAACTCTGCCCGCTTCTCTCTTGGGCAATGTAGCTGAGCCCTTCTCAAGCATGCCCATATCTTATTCACCATTTATTTATTTATTTTATTCACCATTTCACCTCTACCTGGGGACGTCCCACATTTTCCAAACAGGAGAACTTTAAGCACAGCTTAGACAAGGAACCGTCCAAAATGACTTTGTTGGGTTGTACTAACCAAAATTCCAGTGCTGAACCTCCATCCCCACCACCCTTCCCTGCACCCGGGCAGAGGAACTGGAACAGCGACGCTTGGCACGCTCCGATGGCAGCGAGCACGGGAGGCACTGAGGAGTAGAAAAGCAGGTTAGGAGGCAGGACTCTGGATAAATAAAGTCACTCCATAGGAGGACTCTTCAAGAGGGACCCCAGAGTGCTGCCACTGCAGGGACCAGCTGCTCCACACACGGTCTCCATCCCTCCTCCCCTTTGAGCCGGAGCAGGGAACGCTGCCCAAAGAGGAGCCTCGCCTTTAATCTGAGGTGAAACTGAGATCTTCGCACGTCACAGGAGACTTCACACACAATAGGGGTGAATAAAGGATAAGAAAAAAGTGGATGGACCTAAACAGATGGATTCTATATTGGCATTAAAAGTCAAACCTCATTTTTCATCCAGTCCTGCCCGTAAAGCACTTCCGATGGAATCCGCTCAACGCAGTCGTTCCTATTTTACCCTGTGTTAGTAAATCTTCCTTTGTGACAAGGCTGGAGATAGCAATCAGTAACCTCGCCGCTCCATTCTTCCTTCACAGGCCTTCTTTTGAGGGGGGAATAAAGAAGAGCTCGCAGGAACAGGAGAAAAATGGGCTGATCTATTTTGCCATTAAAGGCGAGCTTGGCTTGGGGTTATCGTCAAAGCTGTTCCCCAGCGAAAAGCACTTCTCCCTGAGAAGAAATCTTACTTCTCCCCACTCCCAGCCCTGCTGCTGGCATACATCAAACCCACCAAGATGAGAAGTCAAAACAAGATTACCCCGTCCTAATAAATATTGATCACCTTACAAGTCCTTCTTTTAAAGCCCTTAATTAAACACAACACCCAAATTTGCCTGTTTCCCTGTAGAAGTGGATCAATATTTTATCACTAATGAAGCCAGAAGGAAAGAGCCTGGTGTTCTGCTGCTGTGAATTGCCCACCCTGTGTGTTCCAGGGGGGCTCAGGAGCCCTGGCGAGACCCAGCCCCCGCCTTGGAGCTGTGTTTGCTCCAACTCAGCCATCACCAGGAGCTGGAGGGACTCACCAAGAGCAGAGCCAGACCTTTGAGCACCCACTCTCAGCACAAACAGATCAATTAATCCCTGATAGGTGGCTTGATCAGCTCCCAAGGGCACGGGAAGGAAGGCAGGCAGGCAGGCAAGGAGACTCTCCCAAAGCCCACCCCAGTGCTGAGCACTCCTGCACTCCCAGAACAAGTCTGTGCCCTCTCCTCGCCCCCATTTGTACCTCTTTAGCCCGAGAAGGAGTCGCAGCTCTCGCTGTTTGACAGGAGATATTCCAGGTGTTGTCATGGCAATGATTTATGCAGGAATTAGTCACTGCAGCACTGCTACAATAGACTGAAGAACAATAGGAAAAACCACACATTTCCAAGTTCCTGTGATACAGAGGCTGAGGGTTGGGGAAAAGAGATTAAATTCCTCTCACCCCTCTGATTCCGGCAGTGACACTTAAACAGCTCAGGGACAAGTCAGTGCCTAATCACGAGTGTTATTAATAGCAATGTGACAATAACCCAAACTTCATATTAAACTCTGCTGGCAGTTGCAATTGTATATTCACTACTGGCCCATTTCTGAATTAATCGGGGATTGAGTAACAACTGAAGCAGAGAAGAAATTATTACATTTGCATTGTTATATAATGAGGAAAGAATCAGAGTTTACTGGCACCGGGGTGGTTTCTCCCATGGGCCCCTCTGCTGTCAAAAGTTCTGCTGACTGTTTTAAGCCGTGGATCCGTGCTAGGTTATATTAAGCTTCAGCAAAAGACAAAAAAAATCACCTAAAACTGTAAGAAAGAAAAAAGTTCAAAGCGTGAGCACTCAGAAGTTGGGAAACTCCAGTGCTGAGACTGAACCATCTGAATTCCCATTTTGTTATTATTATTTGTTTATTGTTAATTATTATTATTAATAATTTATTGTTATTATTGGGATATGGTTTTTCATTGAAGGATGCAGCGGTTCATATGTATCTAAGTTTTGGCAAAGGCACGAGCCAGGTCAAGCAGGGCTGGCACTCAGATTTAAAACCAGGTAGAGCTTCTCCCTGTAATCCAGGGAATCATTCCTGGCTCCCACGTGCTGATATCCCCACCACTGCTCCCTGGATCACAGGGCAATTACCCTCGTGGTTCCCATCCCTTCCGAATCAGCTCCGAGACTTACAACAGGCAGGGTCAGACCAGAACAAAACCCAGCCACAGAGATGAAAAGGTTATTTAGAGCTGAGCTTGGAAATCTGCACCTCCCAGTCTTCCTGTTCTCAGCGACTCAGGGTTGTCTTCTCCTCTTAATACCTGGAGCCGCAGGTGGAATTTTCCCATTTTCATGGAATCACACGGAGGGTTTAGGTTGGAAGGGAGCTCAAAGTTGTCCCAACCTCCTGGGGAGGGACACCTTCCACTGGCCCAGGCTGCGCCCAGGTTTTGAGTGGAGGCTCTGACAACAGGATCACACCTTGAGGCTCACTTCACGTTTAACAACTTTGCCCAAATCAGAGAATAAGCCCAAGAGGTGCCACTGTATTTTCCAGCCCACGTAGTCAGCGACCCCTACATTTCACCATCATTCCTGAGGCCAGGGGAGTTACTGCCGCGCTCTCCCCTCTTTGTTTTGGGAATCTTTCCCAACTTTTTAGTGGTTTCACCATCAAACTCTGCAGTTCTGCCCAGTGAAAGCAGCCGAGCATGGAAGGTACCTGCCCAAACGACACCAGGTTGTGCAGGAAACGGAATTTTTCTCTGGTTGCTTTTTATTTGTTTCCCTTGAAATCTCTCTGAATTGAGGGAACACCTGTCGGGATGAGGAACTGGGCACGGAGTGGTCAGGCTTCGCCAATTTAAAGCTCTGAGCAGAAGAAAACGAACAACACTTTGTCCTCATTCTCCTTTGTTCTTCCAGCCTTCCGCACCATTCCCATTCACAGGAGTGCTTTGTGCCCTCCAAATTTAACTCCTGACAGGAGAGAAAAAATAAACACAGAGACAGCAGAGCAGCTGCTGAGAATTTAGGGATCTCAGTGTTCCACAGTAAACATGACAGGCTTTGATGATGGGTGGGTATGCCCTTTCCCTGGAAAATCCCCAGCTCCAGGCATTTCACACTTGAAAAAAAAAACCAAAACCAAAAAACCAACCAAAACCCAAAAGGATTTCGAAGGAAATATTTTGATAGGTGGCACATGGAGATGTAAACTTGGAAGAATCCAAACTAGCACTGGGCATGCCTGCATCCCATTGGGTATCCTGGCATTCTCACAAGCTCCTTGGATCTGGCACTTAGCTGGAATTTCCTCTCTACTACACCTCTCGAGCATGGAAATTCTCCAGCTGCACCGAGCGTGCTGAGCTGTACAAAATCTGTACAAAACCTGTACAAAACCTGTACAAAACCTGTACAAAACCCGGCAGCAGGAACCCCGTGCAGCACGAAGGAATCCACGCTAAAGCTGGATGAGGAGCGATTCCTGCATTTAGCAGAGGAAATGTTTTCCCTTCAGGGGGAAATGGAGCGGGCACTGCCATCCTGAGGAGCAGCAGATGGGACAGCAGAGCTGGGAGCCAGATCCAGGCACTTCCAGGCTTTTAGCTAGTGGAGCTGCTGGGCAGGTGCTCCGGCTCCAAAGCAGAGGTAGGCAGGATAAAACTGCCGAGCAGCCTGCCTGCCACGGCTGCCTGCATCCCCGCAGAACCACAATCACTCTGTCTCTGCAAACAAATTTGTCAAATTGGCAAATTCTGAGGGAAAACAGAGCAGCAGCATCACTTTGCAGCAAGGCTGCGTTCCCAGCCCAGGATCAGCTGCTGGGATGAACCCAACGCACCGGCAGCACTCAGACCCCGAAGTCAAATTAGCAATCAGAGCCCCAGCAGAAAGAGCAGGCCAGGCTTTATTCAGTGCAAGTTATAATTCCACTGATGTCATAAAACCCGTGGGCTGATTTGCGCCAGCTGACAGCCAACTCCTCCTGTTTTGCATTTTTCATGCACTTTGTCTTTCTCTTCCAGCTCTCCTGCCAGCACCTGCCTGCAGCAGTGAGGAGAGAACTGCCAGCCTGACCTGGAACAAACCTGTCGGGGTGATCCTGGCTTGGATTTGCTGGGTCACAGTTAATTGTAGCTAATTGTCATGCCGGATGCTCCCAGGTTTCCCCGTGGAGTAGCTGTTGGACACCTTGCATTTGCTCTGGGTGGATTTTAGAATCACAGGATGGCTTTTTTGGAAGGGAACCTAAAGATCCTCCAGTTCCAACCCTGCCATGGGCAGGGACACCGAAGTCCTTATGGTTCTGCTCAGTTAATGGCTTTGCTCTTCCTCCTTTCTGCTTTTTGACCACTCATCCAAACCCATCCAGCGTGTGATTCACTGGAGTGGAGGCTTCCAGCCCTGCAGGTCAAGGACTCGTGTTGGGTACGCCACTTTCACTGATCTGCCACTTTCTCACACAAATATCTTGGCTGAGTGAATGAAGGATGAGCATCCAAGAAGAGCATTCCAAATATTTGCCCAGCTCTGAGGAACACAAATACTCCAGTGTTAACAGATCATGTCTGGGCTACGGATGTATGAGTGCTTTTTTAACAGTCCTGCTCTGGATCACCTCAGCACTCCTTCCCATTTCCCTTTTCCAAGAAAAAGAGTCTCCTTTTGCTTTTATGCCCCGAAAACCACTCCCTTCCCACGCGCTGACCGACACAACAATCGTTGATAGCTCCAAGCACAGCCCTTCGTGCTTTCCAGGAGGGAATAAAGGAAGGATTTGGTCTCACAGCCCAGCCCTGCCCTTCCCAAAGCTGGGTGAGATGGCGGAGCTGCCTCTGTCACAGCACAGGGACACACGGGGCACCGTCTGACCCTGCCAGCCGTGCCCAGCTGCAGCAGGGAAGGAGTTCGGTGGTGTCTCTCCTCCAGCGCCCACTGCAGCCCAGCTGTGCTGACACTGGTTCACCCACACACGCCCCACGGAGCCGAGCGGTGGGAAGCGGCCTTTGGAAAAGCAGGAGGAAAAGCTTGGCTGGGAACCTCGTGGGCTGGCAAGGTTTTATCCTGAGCCTGGAAACCTGCAGCCCTGGGCATGCCTGAGCACACAAATGCAGCACGGCTGGGCGGGGAGGCTTCACCGGGCACAGAGCAGGAGCTGGGTGTTTATTTATCCCGGCTAGTTTTGAGGGAAGGCTTGTGGCAACATCAGAACGTGATAATTGGGATGGAAGAGGCAAAGGGAACTTGGCACAGAAACAGGATAAACTCGAATCCCTTAAAACAGGGACCAGGGAGCTGCTGTCCCCTCTGTTCTCTCAGTTTGACATTGTCACGTAACGCGGATGTGACAGAGTGACAGCTGCAGAAAACAGGCGGCAGGAGAGCCCTCACTTGCAGTCATTTCCTGATGAGAACTGTGCCTGAACCACTGAGGAATCAGAGCCAAGACTCGGAGAGACACGACGGCCAGAAATGACCAAAGGTTGTCTCCAGAGCTCAGGAGAGCTGCGGGCCTGGGTACCTGAGTGACCCCCACAGGTGCCCCCCAGCACTGAGGAGATCCCACAGTGACCCCA
The DNA here is from genome assembly GCA_013397725.1 of Rhagologus leucostigma. Lineage (NCBI taxonomy): Eukaryota > Metazoa > Chordata > Aves > Passeriformes > Rhagologus > Rhagologus leucostigma. The sequence continues at coordinate 1,867,293 of VZTD01004777.1, forward strand.
ATAAGCACTGAGGAGCTCCTAAAGGACTCCCATCAGCACTGGGAGCTCCTACAGTGACCCCCAGCACTGGGGAGCTCCCACAATGAGACAGCAACCAGCACTGGGGAGATCCCACAGTGACCCCCAGCACTGGGGAGCTCCCACAGCGACCCTCAACACTGAGGAGATCCCACAATGACCCCCAGCACTGGGGAGATCCCACAGGACTGAAGAGATCCCACAATGACCCCCAGCACTGGGGAGATCCCACAGTGACCCTGAGTCCCTACAATGACCCCCAGCACTGGACACCTCCCGCAGTGACCCCCAGCACTGGGAGGTTCTGCTGCAGGGAGCTGATTCCCCACAGCCTCACCTGGCACTGGCAGTGGCTGGGTCAGAGCTGGGTCACAGCGTCCAGCTCATGGTGTCAGGGGATCTGTGACGGTGAAAACGGGGTCACCCTCCTGTCTCGGAGTGAGGGAACAGCTCCCGGCATGAAACAAGCAGAAACACTTCCAGGGAAAAGTGCCTTTCCCTCTCCATCTCTAATGTCATCTAGGTGGGGTATGCAAAACGCCACGAGCAGTAACGAGGTAATTACATTCCTGCTAATGTCTGCAACTGGTCTGGCAACACACGCTGGCATGAGACCAGAAAGTTATAGCAGCAAGGTGATTAGGGACAGGTAACAGCTAAAAATACAAAGAGAGATTAATTAATAATTGATGGTGTAGGTAGAACACTGCAGAAAGTATAATTAATGCTGAACAAACTTGATATAACTCTGTCTTGTTAAAGGCCAATAAAATGTTTCAGTGCTCTTCTGGATCTGGGCTTTAAAAGCTCCTGGGATCAGCCCATCCACTAAAGGGGGTCTGCAGAGCTCCCCTGACCAGGGCAGGCCCTGCTCTGTCACCTCGGGGAGGCACACGGGGACATCTCCTGAGCCCATTTCACACGGAGTCACAAACTCCTGCTGGACATACCTGACCTCCCGGAGAGGGTCCAGAGGAGGCTCCAGGATGATCAGAGGGATGGAGCAGCTCTGCTGTGGGGAAGGCTGGGAGAGCTGGGATTGTTCAGCCTGGAGAGGAGACCAGGGGTGACCTCACTGTGGCCTTCCAGGACCCAAAGGAAACTTAGAGGAAAGATGGAAAGAGATTGTTTACAAGGGCCTGGAGTGACAGGACAAAGGGGGATAGCTCCAAACTGGAAAAGGGGAGATTTGGGTGGGATATGGGGAGGCAATCGTTCCTTGTGAGGGCAGTGAGGCCCTGGCACAGGGTGCCCAGAGAAGCTGTGGCTGCCCCTGGAGCCCTGGCATGTCCAAAGCCAGGCTGGACGGGGCTTGGAGCAACCTGGGATAGCGGAAGGTGTCCCTGTCCATGGCAGGGGGTGGAATGAGTGCCTTCCAACCCACACCATTCCATGACTCCACATATGCAGCCCTTAGTTCTCAGACTCCAGTTTTATCCAGAGGCCTTTTGCAAACCTCATGAATTGCTGTGGAAAAAGACACATTGAAGTTACCTCACTCACTGCCTCATGACTGGAACTGCTGCTGAGTTATTTGAGTTGGCCAAAAGCAGCCAAGGAGGGAGAGAATCCAAGCCCTGAACCCTCACCTGAGTCAATAAGAAGCCAGGACTTTAATTGCTGAGTTCTGAGCAGCCAGACCCCTGCTTGGAGCCGCCTGCAGCAGCACCTGCAAAGCTCACAAGAGCTGACGGGCAGGAAAACTCTGCAGCTGTCTGAGAACCTTCCAGTGCCGGGGATTCTCTGATCCCCATGACACTCCCAGGGCTGCTAATGCTGGGAACATCCTCAGCTGCAACAAATGGGACCTGAACAGCAGCAAAATCTCCGTCCTGAGAACCAGCATCATCCCGCTCAGATCAAAGAGCTGAGCGCTTCTCCTCGGATCACAAAACGGAGGAAAAAAGCCCCTCTCTGACTAACAGCCAGTATGAAGTATTTATTCAACTACTAGAGGAGCATTAAAACATTCAAGAGTTGCCATGATTAGGAAAACAGCTGCGAAATGCTCACATTTCCATGTCCTACACTGGCACGGCGCACCGGGACCGTCGTTGGACAAGGTGACACTCACAGAAGAGTCACGAGCAGAGAGAACTGGGCCACCCCCTCACCAGGACAAGAAACCTTCCCTGCTTGGTATTAATTCTGTAATTGACTGATTGATTGATTGATTGATTGATTGCCTTTGTCTGCCTGGGCTCCTGCCGGTGCCACAGCTCAGGAATCAGAACTGCCACCATCATCCCCTGACCCCGAATCTTGTTGAAAACAACCCCAGACCCCAAACCTGGGCTTTGAAGAAGCTCCACGGGAAAAGCCTGACAGGGCTATGAACAGACTTTAGACAACGAAACGAGCCGAGTTCACAGCAGCCCGGCTCAGTCACGCTCTTTCACAGGGTGGGGTTGTTGGGGTGTCCCGTGCAGAGCCAGGAGTTGCACTGGATGATTCCTGGGGGTCCCTGCCATCTCTGGATATTCCATGATTCCATGACTCGTGGCTGAGCTGCCAACACCCCGTTATTCAGTGTGGTGGCCCCAAACAAGGGCACTCAGGACTCCTCAGTCCCCCCCGTGACTTTGCTCTGCCCCTGAAGGGGTTCAACACTCCCCACCCGAGGCCGGCGTGAGGATTAGCCAGGTAATATTGACAAAGTGCTCTGAACACAAAAAACTTGAGCTGCTGTGCCTTTGTTTACTCATCTGCTAAGTCGGGAGCATAATAGCCACCCCAGAGGGTTCACAGGAGGCTTATTGAGTTTTTGTTTGCAGAGCACTCGGAGATCCTCGATGAGCAACGCGGCAGGAACATCAAGGGTTGTTGTGATCAGACAGGCAGGCACTGGAGACTCCTTGGCCAGCTCTGGATTCCAGGAATAAAGCGGTAACAAATCAAGGCCGGCTCTCAACCCAAGGCCGGCTTCTTTGTTTTATCAGAGAATAAGGAACAACGGATGAACCAGGTTTGTTCTACCCACGGTGGCAGGGAAGGATTCCAGCCGAGGATGGCTGGGAATGTGATGGGCTCCCAGGAACCTGGGCTGATTGAAAGCAGCCCCTACACGCCTGTTTAGGAGCAAAATAGCAAATCAAGCATTTTTAAACAACATTGGTGGCTATTTCCTGGCTCATTTCCTGCAGCACACGAACCACGAGGCTTTACTTTAACCACCATGAACTAATGGATGCTCCAAGGTGTTTGCTTCCATCATGGGGCTCTGCCAGGTGCCTTCAGGCTCCCAAGGAAACCAGTGATGAAGAGGACGGCAGGAGGGCCGTGGCTGCCTCTTGTTCTTGCTCTGAGGAGAAATGCATCTCCTTCCTGGAGACATCCCACCCCACCAAACCCTCCTCTGCTCGGCATAATGAGGGCATCACTCTTTGCAGGTAGTTTTTGAAGCAGCTAATTATGCCGTGCTGTGGGAAGCTGCTGCACATTCCTCATGTTCTGGGTGATCCAGGAGAGTTTAACTAGGAATAATGGGACAGAACTGTGCAGGGAATATATTAAGCTGAGCATCAGGCAGGAGCTCCAAGCAGGGATGCACATCCTGAGGAGAGACAGGAGAGGGATCATTTTATACTGGGCAGGACCAGCAGGAAGGGAACATCTCCCAGGCGTGCAGTGGCTGTTATTGAGTCCCTTTGGGGACCTAATATGGGGACGAGTTTCACTGAAGAAAGAGAAAACTGAGGGAATTAAGGAGACCAACTTTACACAATTAAAATGTGCACCCGCTTGGAAGGAGTAAAAGGCAAATTAATCATGAAACAACAGCCTGGGATGGGAGAGCTTGGAAAGGGGAAACAACAAACAGGTCATGTGTTCACTGAGCAAGGCCAGGGGATCACGAAAGAGCCTTTGTCTCATCTCACTTCAAAATCCCCGGGGGCAGAGAAGGAGCAGGCACATGGGAGGACTTCAGTGAATCTCCAGCTCCTGCTCCAAAGGCAGGAATCTCACCGTGAGGTCACAGGGCTCCTTCTCCCAGTATTGGAAGGTCTTGCAACACAGGGCTTGGAAAGGGCACTGAGAGCTCTTGAGTTAAATCAGGAGAAAGTGAAGCACACTTTCTGTCAAGCTCCAACAGAAGCAGAAAGCAAAGTGTGGAAAGGAATTCAGGAGTTTGTGTCCAAGTTTTCTGCTGTCCCTCTCTCCCCCGGTGCAGACACAAGGCCACGGAGAAAGGAACATTTATCTGCCTGGTGACATCTCTTTCCCCTTCTCCAGATTCTGCGTGGAAGGAAGAAATCCATTTTTATCCTGAACTTCCTTTTTTTTGTTACCCTGCAAGTCCCGTCACTTCTTTTCATTCCTGGCTGAACACTCCAAAGTGTCACGAGCGCAGCAGTGTTCGAACTGCTAATAACAGACAGCAGCAAATACCTCCTAACAGAGCTGCTCTTTTCCGTTCCCTGCGCTAATGCTCCTGACAGCCTCTTTTCCAACCTCTTAACACCTACCGGAGCGGAGCTGGCCTCACACAGCTGACCTGGGCTTGTTGTCTGCGGGTCCTTCTGATCTGCACTCGAATGCAAATGTGCTCCAAGCCAGCCCTTAGAGTCTCAAAATGCTGCAGTTCTCCAGGGGAGCCTAGCAGATGCACTCCGATGGATTTTAGGATGGGATTCCAGCAGGGCTGGGTCTAATCAGCAAATCAGGACTTTGCTTCCTGAGGGGTTTTGTTTGTCTGTTTGTTTAACATGAAAGACAGAGCAGAACATTTGAGTAACGCAGGATTAAGGAAGGATAAGCCTGACCAGCACGATTTAACAATCTCAGAGCCAGGGACCAGCATCAAGAATCTCAGTGAGCCCCAAGCAAACCCTGCACCAGCAGAGCTGGGGATGCTGCTCACAGGCTGAGGATGCAGCAGGAAGGAGGATGGAGGTGCTCTGCCCTCCAGCATCCTGGGAAACCCAGCAAAAAACGGGGAATCACAGAATCCCAGACTGGTTTGGATCCAAAGGCACCTTAAAGATCATCTAGTTGGGATGGGCAGGGGCTGCTTCCTCTAGACCGGGTTGCTCAGCCCCGTCCAGGCTGGGGAACCTTGAGCTCGGTGCTTAAAAGAAAAAGCTGTGCCACAAAATTGTCGCCTCGCTCAGCGCCTTCCTCCCCTGAGCTGCTCGACACAGTGAGGGTGATGTGCTCCCAGGACCTGCAGTGCCTGATTTCTTTCTCACACATGCTGGTTCACAACAGAGACACAGAGCAGGAGCACGTCAGCTCCGCTTCCTTCAGAGCCGAGCTGAAAGCACGGGAGCACAGACTGAACGTGCTCCGTGCAGGAGCTCACTGCCCCCAGCCAGGGCCTGCAACATTCCCTAACAATAATGGAAATACAGCCCCGCACTGATCCCGGCACCCTGCAACCCAGCCACCTCCTCCTGCTGGCTGTGAGCCTCACCTATCACTCCCCACCCCAGGGAGGACGGAGGGTGTGAGGCTGCAAGCGAACACAAAAGGTTATTTTCATGTTTTATGTGTTTCAGGCTTTGCCTGAGGCACTCGGAGGCAGTCTGCAAAGCTGCTTGGAGTCCCTTGGCGTTTGTTAGCAGCTGGCGGGCCCAGCAAGTGGCAGCGTAATGAAGAGTTTAAGTGGAAGAGTGAATTTAAAAAAAAACCCCACCAAAACCAAGTGGCAGCAAGGTTCCCAGCACAGACATGGCTCCACACGACTGCAGGCACTGGGGTTGGAATCCTCCTCCTCCTCCAGGGCTGTCCCAGCAAGGACAGGAGCCACAGCCAGGTCCTCGCCTCCAGGAGCCCCCGGATTTCCAAGAAGGTAGAAATGTTGATTTTTGGCAAGGGAAGGAAGCAGGATGAGCACATGCAGGTGCCTGCCCTCAGCTCTGCTGCCCACGGCCTCTGCCCCAGCTGGGCTCAGCAGGGAGAGGTCTCCTCTTGGACCAGCAACACCTGCAAGAGAAACGTGACTTCTCTCGAGGAAGAGCCATGGTTAGAATAGGACAAAAATCATCCAAGACATTTGGATTTTGTTCTTTGCCCGCGAAATCTGACCACTCCACACTGTCTGGGTGGTGTTTCTGCTCACAAGACCCTCAGAAAAAGGAGAAGTCAACAGTAAACTGGTAGTCAGGAAGGCTCGTATCCCTTGGGGCAGTATTTAGGTGGCCTAAATCCCACCCACACACTCAGGCCGTGTTTCCTCACCTGATTCCAGCCTTCAAGAGCACCCTCCCCAAAGGAATGTGACCCTGGGGCTCTGCAGGTCGCCCCCAGGGCAGAGCAGGGCCCCCAGCCCCTGGGCTCTCCATCCCCACCAGCCCCTCAGTGCATTTTCCAGACACCACTTCCTTGGGCAGGGCCATCAATTCTGTCTAAATAAAAATTAATGACACTAATAAGGAAGAGAACCCACAAATCTTCAGAGAAGTCGGTGAGTATTTGGGGAGACAAATGACTCAATTAGGGCGGCTATCGAGGAGCCCTGAACCATGGCCACGGTGAGCACAGGCCCTGCTGCTCCCTGCAGCCAAGGGAACGGGGCCACTTCGCTTCCCGAGAGGGCCTGGCCCCTCCTGAGTTTTCCAAAGAAGCCTTTAATGGCTGTACATGGTCTGTGCTTGCCCCTGAGTCATTACAGATGACAATAAATAATCACCACCCTGTCCCAGCCAAGGCAGCCGAGGTTACGTGTTGTGCAATCAACAGGAGGAGGGAAGAAAAGGGAAAAAACACCCAAAAAACCCCAAAGTAAGAATCTAAATCTGCCCTGCAGGGCAGGCCTAGAGCAGGTTACCCCCAACACACCCTCTCCAGTCTCCACCACGAAGGGGCCAGGACCATGAGACAGCAACAACTCCCACTCCAACATCTGCCTGCAGCTGCATCCCTGCCACGGCAGGGGGTGGAACTGGAGGAGCTTTAAGGTCCCTCCCAACCCAAACCACCCCACAGCTCTGTGATCTCCATCACAGTCTGCACCGCAGCTCCGAAAGCTTCCCCTGAAGCGGGGGAAGGCAGAGGAGAGGAGGGAGCGGGAGACAGCCCCATCCCTTTCTCCTCGTTGCCCTTCCTCTGAACGGGCTCACCGCACTGACGTGTGAGGCACAAAAGCAATTTCCAGCACTACAAGGCAAATCTGCCCATCTGCAGTGTCCCGGTCAGTTAATACCCCCAGGGGCTCCCCTGCCAGCTGGGAAATTTCCATGGAAATGGGGCTGTGGATGCGACCTCACAGGCTCTGTTCCCTGGTGCCCAGAATTATGCAAAATGGCCCCTTCCGGACATAAATATCTGCCACTTTCGGCCACTCTGTGAGTGAATTCCCCGGCTGCACAACCAGTGACAGACAGGCTGCGGGACAGTGATTGGCAGAGTCATTGAAGCAATGTCCCCTCAGTGATAAGGGATCGTGTAGCTCCTGTATTATCCCCAAGGACTCCGTGTCCAATCTCCCCTCTCCTGCTGCCTGGGCACAGCTCCTCAGTGCCCAAAGGATTCAGACGTGAAGAGACAAAACCCCAAGGCCTCATCACACAGCAAGAGGGCAATGGCAGATCCAGGATGGGCCGGAAATATGTCACAGAATCATCATGGAATGATTTGGGTGGGAAGGGACGTTAAAGATCATTCCAGCCCCTGCCATGGGCAGGGACACCTTCCACTATCCCAGGCTGCTCCAAGAACAGTCCAACCCGGCCTTGGACACTGCCAGGATCCAGGGGCAGCCACAGCTGCTCTGGGCATACGAGTGTTGAGCAGATCTCTCTCAAAAATAATCTATTGAACACACATTTATACATCCAAGCAAACCAGCAGAGATAAAACCTGCACTTGTTTGTGCCTGGACATAGAAGCCCGTGGTCGTGCAGAGCTCAGCATCCCGAGGAAACAGAGCTGAGTGTTCCTACGGCCCTGGAATGGCTGAGTCTGGCACAGGATCAGAGACCAGAGAAGAGGAGGCTCCAGGAGCAGAGACAGCCCATGTTTCTGACAGTGAAGTCTCCAGCCTGAGAAACCCCCAAATCCTCCCCACCCCAGAGCACAAACCTTGGCAGGAGCCCCAGGCTCTCGCTCGGTGCCGTGCTGGATTCGGAGGCACCGCGAGGGGTTGGGATGCCACCACCTGCCACCTCAGCAGCGGGACCCAAAGGCCACATCCCGTCCCTGGCAGAGTTCCAGAGCCTTCCTCCATCTGCCCCCGCTCAGGGGAGCACTGCAGGTCTGCGGGCTTGGGTTACACTCTTTAAAACGTAAATGGAAACAGCCCCTGAGCTCATCCATTTTCAGAGCAGCTAATTTGTCCCCAGGGGCCGGCTGGAGGCGATGGCGGGGGGGAACCAGCGCTCTCCCTTCTGTTATAAAAATAACAAAAAGTGATGAATGACCCTCAGAGCCCAGGATGGGAAGCAGCAGCTTTTCCCAGCCCGAGACAAATTACTGCTGTCACTGCAGGTAGAGCCGTGATTTACCCACCATGTACCCGGGCCAGCTCCTCGGCGACCCGGCTCTGCCAGCCCCGCTTATCTCATCTCCAAAAGCTTTGTCGGGTTTAAAATCCAAACGAGAGCGACTGGGGAACAAGAGGCGAGGCAGCACCAGGCAGGATGGCCAGGGATGGCAGGAGGAGCATCCGCATCTGCCTGTGCTTCCCGAGAAGAGCAAACCCAGGAGCTCACCAAGGAACGCTTTCGAGTCCCCACCGCTCCCACCGAACCGATTCCCTCCTCCACGTATTCCCAGGCGCCATCTATTGGCATCTCTTCCCATTCACTTTCTCTAACCCGAGCCCAGGCAAGGAACATTCTCCTCACAGGCAGCAACTCGAAAATTGCGGCTCAGGTGGAAAAGCCGACAGCACACAGGAGACAATCCCAGCGCTCAGCGCCGGGTTTGCACAGGGCTGGCTGGGTTTCCGCTCCTGATTTTGTGCGGAACACCCCTTATCTGCCAGGCATCTCACCCCACGTTAATAGATTCATTTATTCAGGACAGGGAATTGATAGATTTGGTTTGATTTTCGTTTCATAAGCCTTCCTCCCCGAGCTACATTTCTCTTTTCATTAATGTGCTGATGGAGGAATAAACTTTTAACTCCGAGGATCAGTCCTGTCAAACAGAATCTCCTCGGCTGCCTGGGAAGGGAAGGGAGCTGGGCTGGAAAAGGGCTCCCAGCCAAGGGAGCAGCCTGGCAGGTGATTTTAGGAGAGCCTGATGAGTCCCATTTCCTTAGTTCTCCATCCACTTCTTCCGTGGAAGTTTTAGTCGGGGTTTTAACTCGCTCCTCTGCAGTGTCTCACACACAGCCGGCTCCAAAACCCCTCCTGGGAACAGGAGTCCTTGGGGAGCGAGGGGACAGGCACAGAGCAGGGAGAAAGGTATGGAAAAACAGAGGTTTGGACAAATATAAACAGGAGAAGGAAAGCCTGGGCTTACGGCAGGGGAAATTGCAAGAAAATCCAGCTGAAGAACTGAAAGTGTCTCTTATGAGCCAGTTAACGATACCCCAAAAGAGATTCCTCCCGAGCCTGCCCTCAGGAATTGGGCTTTCTCCCCAAACCTTTGGGATTGGGCTCGGGTGAGCTTTCCTCAGTGCTCCTCCACGTGAGCCACGAAAAGCACAGCCTATCTTCCCCCACTTTGCATAAAAGATGGAGTTTTCCCATTTTCATGCAGGCGCACGGCCTCTGCTCATGCATACATTCATTCAGCTCCTCTTCCAGCGTGGATTCCTTCGGAGAGCAGATCTGTTATGGCAACGCAAACACAAAACGCATGAAGATGCTTCCAGATTTTTCCGACCCCAAATACACTTCACGGATGAGATGTAAATCTACGGGTGACCTATTCACGTGCCCTGACTCACCATGGAAGTGAAAGATGCCCAGCAAAAAACCCCACTCAGCTCAGCCTCATGAAACCAGCTGTTCTCCCGCATTCCGTGGTTCTGTTCCACTTTAGCAGCTTTAAGGCCAAGCGGTGCAGAGCCAAGCTCTGATCAATAGGACCTGACAATAAAGCAAGCAGCTCTTTTTCACTCTCCTGCTTAACTTCGGGCCTTCCCATCGCTGTGCTGCGAAGGGAAAGGATCCAAACCTCTCTCCTGAAGGATCCAGGCTGGAGAGCATCTGGCGCTGGAGCCTTGCTAATGAGAGCAGCACCGGCTTTATCCACACAAATAAGAAAAATCCCAGGGGAGCTGGGAGTTCAGTTCTGAGTCACAGCCAGGAATTTAGGCAACGAATACAAGGCTGAGCCGAATTAGTAAGAAAATAATAAAAATTTTCGAGCTGGGGACTATTCCTGCGCAGGAGCTGTGAGAGCCAAGGGGAGAGGCCAGCAGAGCCCCACAGACCCCTCGCGGAGGCAGCAAGGAACACGTGATTAAATCAATTTTCTCCTCAAGACAAATCCTCCTGAGCAGAGCGAAAGGCGATGTCCTGAGCCTGACAGTGAAGGTGTTAATTCCTCCGTAAATAGGGTGTGAAATGCCACAACATCAGATGGGGTTTCTACTCACTTTGCTAATTATGTTCGTCTGTCGTCGTTCCGTGGTGCAGCAGGAGAAGGGCTCGGCTCCGGGAAGCAACACACAATTTTTAGACTTGAGTGGAAAATTTGCCAGAGGCTGTTTTGTCAGAAGGAGGGGGAAAAAAAATCTAACATATGATCTACCAGCGTTACTGTAAGGAGTTATTTTTCAGAGTCCTGAGTCATAAACCCCGCTCGGGATCACAGAGATGGACAAATGGGGGAAGCAAAGAACAAGTTTGTGGTGTCAGCCAGCAGTTAAGGGCCCTGACATTTTACTGACAGAACCTTTCGCTCTCCCCACCAAATATTTTTGCGCAAATCTGGCTTTTTAGGTGCCACCACTGCAGCTTCACCTCGGAGCTGGCTCAGGCACAAGGGTGTGACCAAACTCGGTCACTGCACAGTGCAGGGGTCTGGCAGGTTGATCACCGAGCATTGGTGGCCCCAACGGCTCCAGCTCACCCAAATTCCCACTTATTTTCCCTGGGTAGGCGTTGGAAGCCTCACCAAGCTGTGTTGGTTTGATGCAGGACCTGGAAAGGGCAATTTGGAAAGTTTTGCCCTTTCACAGGGGCCTGGAGTGAGAGGACAAGGGGGAATGGCCTTAAGCTGAAGGAAGGCAGGGTTAGATGGGATATTTGGAACAAATTCCTCCCTGTGAGGGTGGTGAGGGGCTGGAATGGATTGCCCAGAGAAGCTGTGGCTGCCCCTGGATCCCTGGAGGTGTCCCAGGCCAGGTTGGACGCGGCTTGGAGCAACCTGGGACAGTGGAAAGTGTCCCTGCCCATGGCAGGGGCTGGGACAAATCTTTAATGTCCCTTCGCACCCAAACCATTCCATGATTCCAGGGCTGTGACGTGCTGACTGTACTCGCACGCAGTGTTCCATGCAGGAATGAATTCCTTCATTTGCCTGACTCGGTTCTCCCTCTGAGCCAGACCCCGGCTGCAGCAATCCTGGGATCCAAGAGAGGTGGGATAACCCTGCCTCAGCCTTTCCTGGCCTGTTTAGTGCCTCCTCCTCAGCCACCTGCAACTTCCCAGAGTGCTCCTGCCCTTCCCAGGGTGTCCCAGGGTTTACAGGGTGGGAGGTTTTTGTGCAAGGAGTAAATAATGCTCATTTAGGATGAAGCTCTGCCTACCACAGGCCAGGGACCTTCCTCCCTGCTCATCCCTGCTTGAACAAGGGCGGGCTCAGGGAACGATCTGAGCTTGACAAAAGAAGTCTGCAGTCCCACAGAGTCCATTACAGTCCCTGGTCAGTTGTTGTGTCATTAATTATCCTCAGAAGCAGAAATATGCACCTTCTTGCTTTGAGTTTCTCTCAGCTGAGCTCCTTACTCTTGTTTTATCCCAGGAAAGTAGGAAGAAAATTACCTTTATTGACTTACAGCAGGTTACTCCTGGTTTATTGCAGGTATACACAGAGAGAATCAGCCCCTCTGGAGTTATTGCTGATTTACAGTAGCGATGTAGGTACACAATTACTTGTGGTGATTTACAACTGAGTTACCTGTTATTTATTCTAGGTATTTAAGGGTATATCCACATGGGGGCCCTAAGGAAAATTAAACCAAATTAATTTTAAAGTAGATTAGTTAAACTGTGTGAGACCATGACACGAACCGTCCTCTTCTGAATTAAAGAGGCCTTAATGCATTTGGGTTCATCTTAACTCCTTCCCCAGCGAGAAGCAGCTCAGCCCAAGCGGTGCTACCGAGGAATTGCCATGGCCAAGGAGGAGGAAAGCCAGCCCTGCTCATTGGAAAAGGGATCATCGCTGCTTTCCCATGGGAAAAAGAGAGTGAATCCCACAAAACTCAGTGGTGCAACACCTCTGACTCGCACTGGAGAGTCCGGGCAGGTTGATGGAGCACAGAACTGATCACAATCTTTATTCGATTTGCATGAGCTCGTTCCCTCAGCCCTTTCCAGCCTGCTGCTCCAGAGGAGGATGGGGCTGTTACACTTTATTTAATGTTCCTGTTTAACATTCCCTGGTTTGGCTTCTTCACTTCTCCTCCCAGAACTCCAGTTTTTCTCAGAGGCTGAGAATTACAGAATTCTCAAATATTTAAAGTTGGAAAACAACTCCAAGATCAAATCCAACCACAGCTGGACTTGCCGTGCCAAGGCCCCACCGTGGCCCTGCCAGAACCACTCTGGTGCACTGGGGATGCTGGGGACTGTGGAGGCTCTGGAAAACAAGGCCACAAATCTCCTGCACCCACAGTGGCTTCCAGCCACACAACAATCCGTGATCTGGTGTCCCTGGGAAGGGATGGGCTGTCCCGGGAAGGTCCCTGGCAGAAGGAACGAGGGGAGTTCCAAGGGTTTTGCTCTCCAGCAAACCGCAGCTTGAGAACGAGCCTGGCTGGTGCACCCGGATTCCCTCCGTTCTCCAGACCAAAGGCCAGACCCCATTCCCTGGCAGGAAAGGGCAGTGCAGGCCCAGAGGTGGATTGAAGTGAGGGATGAGAGCCCCAGGAGGGAGAGCCTTCATTCCCACCTGAGGGAACAGCGCAGAGCTGACCATGGAAAACCTCCACTCTCCTCCATCTTTCTTCCAAACTCCCTTTTATCTCCTTACTCCTTTTCTTGCTCCACATCTTCCTCTCCCTTTCCTTTTCACTCTCACACCACGTTTTCCTTCTGTTTCGAGCTCTCTCCTCTGCCTCAGCTCACTCACGTTATTCCTTGCGCAAGACAGCAAAACCGCCTCCTGTCTCCTCCACCCGCTCCTCTTTTCTCTCGCATCTTTCCCGTCTTTCCTGCGACCTTTTCCTCCCGCTGGTGCTCTCCCAGGCATGCCCAGGGCATCAGCCAGCGCTGGGAGAAGTTCTCAGGCAAAACCACCGGGGCCAGCTCCCAGCCTGCCGAGGTGAGAGATGGAGGGAGACACAGAAACACCAACAAACACTTCCCAACAAAACCAGCTGCGGCCAAACTGGGAAGGGACTTTTTCCAGGAGAAAGAGTGAAATGTTTCTGTTCTCTGTGATCATTTATGAACTTCCCTATCCATCACCAGGCTGGAACCTGAACTGGACGTGGAACTGGCTATTTCCACCTGACAAAAGCTTCCTCCTGGACTTTTCTTCCCTTCATTTAATGAACAGTCACCTCCTGGACAGAGGGAAAAGGTTTCCTGCACTAATTACATTTATGAGCACTGTGCCAAACTGGGCTGCACTGGGGTCACCGGTGATGACCTCATTGGTGCTACACACAAAGCCAGGAGAGCTGATCAGGCCTGGCTCTGCGGCAGCCTCAGGATGGCTCACGGGTCCCACAGGCTCCCTGTAATCATCCCAAAGTCGTGAATTCCAAATGGTCAGATATTAATTAAAATCCTCCTTTTGATGCCAGGGCAGGAATCCATCTGGGAGCCTGGCAGGACGGATGAGGGGACTGATGTGCCAAAGCACGGGCAGGCCGCTGGTGGCTATGGAAAAGGGCAGCACCCAGGGATGCTTAACTCACCTGTTTGAGTCAGACTTGTGTGGCTCATCCTCATTCTGCCCACCTGGGACAGCACTCATTAAAAAAAAAAAGGTTTAAAGCCTGCGAGAGGATTTGGTGGGTATTTTTTCCCCTTTCACAATAACCTGCGAGTGTACATTGCTCACGAAGTCGGGGGAAGCTGAGCTCTCAGATGTGTGTGGCTCTGAGGACTCAGCAGTGCGACCACTGCTGCAGATACAAATCAAATAAGGCATTTGCCAAATCTAACAGACTCTGCCACCTTTGATCATGTTAATTTTTCTGCTCCCAGTTCCTGCTGTAATGTTATTTCATGAGACACTCAGCCTTCAAAAGAGCAGAACAAAAATTCAGCTTCCCATCCTCGGGCCTTTGAAGAAAGTCTTGGAAATGTAACTCCAGTGTCAGTGTTCAAAACCCAGGAGCTGAGAGGAGAGGTCACACTTGGAGAAAGGCTGACCTGCATTTTAAAGGGTGCTGGCTGGGACAAACTTTCAACGTAGAGACTGCTCCAGTCACGGTGTCTAAGAGCTGAATTTAAATTCAGCTCAAGCACTTGGGGTTCAACGAACTCGTCAGCTTCCCCTGGAGTGCACTTCAGGGTGTTTGGATACCGAGGGTAACCATGAAGTACAAACCCCTCCTCTGCACAGCACCTGCACAAGGCATCCACCTCTTCCAGGAGCTAAAATAATATCCCAAAGCTCCACAGCCTTCCAACACAAGAGGTCTGGCTGAAACGCAGCCTCTGGACTCAAAACCTGGTGCTCACGGAGGCCAGGTTCTGCCCAGGGTGTAGATGTCTCATCCCTGGAAGGGTCCAAGGCCAGCTTGGACAGGGCTTGGAGCAACCTGGGACAGTGAAAGGTGGCCCTGCCCGTGGCAGGGGTGTGAAATGAGGTGATTTTTAATGTCCCTTCCAACCCAAGCCATGCTGTGACTCCATGACTCTCCGTGGGCAAGAGGAACGTGTCAGTGTTGCAAACAGCACGAGAATAAACAGCGGAAGGTTTACAGAACCCAGCCTTGGTCAGCACTGCAGAGCAGGGGTGAACTTCACCTTCAGTGAGTTGCAGCACAGCTCAACTCTGCTTTTTGTTTTTTTTTTTAAATTTAATTCACAACCTAATTGCAGTCTGAGTGCGGAGCAGCCCGGCAGCAGCGGAGCAGCCCGGCAGTAGCTCTTCCGAGCTGCTGGGTTATGAGCAGGGAGATGTTTATGGCCCCATACATTCCTGGGATAATCACTTCCCTGACTCATCCCCTGCTCCATACTTCCTAAATAATGGGCTGGAGCATCGCCGATCAGCCCAGATGCACCTTGTGAGCAGCTTTGAAATGCAGAGATGAGGAGTTCACAGAGTCCGAGGCACTGCAGCCCGCTCCGTCCGGAGGAAAGACTCCTTAAAGACAAGGACTGCGAGGTTTGGTTTTCCCAAAGGCACGGATGAGATCGGCAGGGCCCAATTCCTGCTGGATTTTAATGAGACTTAAGCTCTTAAGCTGCCGAGGGAATCCCTACTGGCAATAAGGGCACGCTGGGGTTCGCAGGTATCCGGTTGGATGCTTGGGAAGCAGGAAAAGCAGCAGCTGCTCGGGCTGAATAAACGCTCTTCTCTCTCCCAGCACAGCCTCAGGCACCCAAAGGTCCCTTTGAGTGCAACAGAAAGTCCAGGAGACCCCACCAAACCCTTGGATTTACCTTCTGCTCTGCTCCCAGCTCACCTGAGGTGTGGCTGAACCCCTTTCACCATTCTATCCCAGTTTTCCCATGGGGATAACAGTCCAGGCTCTGGAAGCAGGATTCCAGAGCACAGCACTGGCTGTTGGTGGTGGCTGCAGATTCCCGTCCATCTCTAAGGAGCTGATAACCTAAATACTGGTATTGTCCAAGGGGAGGGAGCCCAGGGCTGAGCTGTGGCTGAACTGGCACAGCTGGGATGAAATCGTGCCTCTCCAGGTCCCAGAGAGCCCCAGGGAAGTGGGCACAGGACACTCAGGGTGGGCACAGCTGAGGTGACCAATAGGATCAACTCCAGCATTCCCACCTCAGCCTGAGCAGAAATGAAAGGCGAAACGAAAGGCAAAATGAGAAAGGGCAAAAGAAATTCACCTGGTGTCACACAGGAGTCCGGAACACCAGGCCTGGTGTCTTCCCTGTCGGTCCAGACTCCCCTGATCCCAGAAGAGCCAGCGCATCCAAAACACGGCACTCCAACGGGACACAGCTGTCTCGGGTAGGAACTGCTGGGACAGAGGGTTCTGTTCTTCCTCTCCTTCCGAAAGCATCGGGCATCCTCCTCCAGGCCCCTCTCCCCAGTCCCCAGGATGCCTGTTCCGTATCCCTGCTCCTGGAGGCCGATCTTCCCCCGTCACACCCTGGCTGCAGCTCCTCTTTGTCTGCTGCCTTCCCGAAGGCCGAGGGCTCCCAAGGGATCCAAACCGTGTTTCTCACGGGGCAGAACACGATGGGCTGGTGTCCTTTGGACTCACACTCCCACTTGTCCCAAGGAAAGTCACAGAATCCCAGAAGTGAGGTTGGAAAAGCCCTCCAAGAGCATCGAGTCCAACTGTGACCCATCCCCACGCTGTCACCAGCCCCGAGCACTGAGTGCTGCGTCCAGGCGTTCCTCAGACTCCTCCAGGGATGGGACTCTACCACATGGTGCAGACCCCATAGAAGGCCCCACAAAAGGTCTGTCCAAGCAGAGAACTGTCCCCTGAGGGGTCACTCCCAAGGCTTGGACACCCTGAAAATGAGGCTTCTGCTTGGAAGAGCTGCTCTTTGGTCCCCTTTCCATTTCATTTTCCTTTCATTCCCAGCAGAGGCAAGGCAGCCAGAGCTGTTTTCTCCCGAGTGTGCTGCAGGAACAAGCTCTCAGTGCGAGGCACCTGGCAGCTCTGATCCGTCTCCCCTGCCCTTCCAGGGCCATCTCCCAGGACTGCCTCGGAAAATCTGATGGCTCTTCAATGGAGAAGGCTCTGCCCTGCCACCAGGATTGTTTATTTTCTGCAGCAGCTGAGTGATAAATCAAGCTGACACCTCGCAGGCACCGCGAAGCCTCCTCAGCTGCGGCGAGAGTTGTGCGAGGCTTTGTCTGCGCCGCTCGGAACATTCCCAGCATTTAACTTCCCTTTGCAGCAGTGACTCAGGCACGGGGAGATGGATGAGGGTGGCAATGCCAACACCTCCCTCCCTCTCCCCAGGCACGCCGAGCCAGGAGCTCCATCCCGGCTGTGCTGTCACAGCCTTCCCAGCACTTCTGGATCACTCCAGAAGCACAGGCGAGGCAAAAATACGGATTTAAAATCTGAAATCCTAATGAAAATCCTCAGGGTACGGCCACCCTGGTGTCCCCTGGGAATCTGGGTGATGTTCCCAGCAGGAAAACAGCTCTGGCTGGTACCAGGGAGAATTCCAGACCAGCTTCTGGTTCCTCCTTTGGACAAGAGCTGCAAGGAACTCACTCGTGTCCCGAGTGAATGTAACAGCCGAGATTTTCCAGAGAGGATCCCACCAGAACTCAAACGCTGCCCAAGCCTTGCACGCTGACTTGCAGCTAAAAATATTCACATACCTCATTTCTTGTTGGATTCTCTTCCTTTAGAACAGAGGACAGCAAGGTAAATTCAACCAGCAATCTGAATTTAAGCCACCCTAAATCTGTCCCAGGAACACACAGAGCCTAATCCCTGTTCCAGAGCTCCAGAGATTATTCTGTTGCAAACCCGACAGCCAAAAAGCTGCTGTAGCATCACCCCGTGCTCAGAGACCCCAAGTTTTCAGACTTATTCTAACAGAAACTCGTGCCTGTTTCGAAATCTGGGAGAGGCACATGGTGGAAGCCCTAATCCAGGTGGCAGCACCTCTGTGGTCCCACCTGTGACTTCCCAAAGCACACTTTTCCTCAGGAAATCAGCAGCTGAGTTTGCACAATCCTTTAATCCCTGGGTGGAAGATCCCCATTATCTGTCCGGTACAAGACACATTATTAACGGATTATGTTTGCAGCAGGTAAAGGTCACTTTTAATGCTTTTAATGATTTAAAAATGGATTTTCTTTTCAGATTTACTATTTTCAAGCAGCCTGGCTGTGAAAACCCTGCCCAGTAAGTAATATGAATTAAAAGGGAGAGCTTCGACTTGCTCAGTTCTCCAAAAGAGAGCCCCAAAGGGATCAGTTGTGATATATGGTGGCCAGTGGAGATGTGGGAGCCAGTCTGGGCAGAAAATGCAGGCCAGGATTTCAAAACCCCTCCAAAATGAAAAACTTTCCCTTAAAGAGCAAGTTCAGACACATTTGCTGTCCTCCCAGTAAGTAAGAAGTGGCTCTGGGTGGCCAAATCCCATCTTTGGCTGCACAAATACCCCAGGGCCTCGTGTATTTGGTCTCTTCTGCATAAATTGGGCTGTGGAGCACGGGCACCTCCCAGCCCAGGCTGCTGAGCCGGTCCCATGACATTTGTTCACGCTGAGCCTGCAGGAGAGTTTCAGTGAGAGGAGAGGAGAGACATTCTCAGCTTTATCATCCAGTTCCACTTGTTCTTTCAAGCGTACCCAGCCCTTTTCCCTGCACTGTGGAGCAGCCCCGCCTCTCCAGTGGGATAATGGGATAATCATCCTCGCTGCTGAGGAACCCTTCTGCTCCTCATTAATGCTGAGAAGTCAGGGAGGCCTCAGATGTGCAGCCAGGCTGACCCAGCGACAAAGGACAACTTGCTTAGGCTTAGGACATTGCAGTTTGGATCTGTCACACCCACGCAGCACAAAGAGCTCGGCAGGGACTTGAAGCCTTCTAAGATTCAGCAATTCCCTCTTCCCAAAGAGCCGGAGCTCGATAAGGCCAGAGCATCACAGCCAGGGATGGCACAGGCACTCAAAACCTTGCCAGGAAATCCCAACCTGTTCTGAACCCTCGGCTGAGGTCAGAGCAAGCTCAGATTTCCAGGAGCTGTAAAATCCTCCTCACCCCCAGGGTTGCGCACGCAGACCTCGGTGCGAATGCAAATATTGTTATTTTAGGAAGCCTCACTAATGCAAGACACCGAGAAATAAACAGACAGGGAAGCCACAGGTGTCTCCACGGAACTGGAAATAAGGTGTCAGCTCCTGGGTGGGACTGGGCTCCATCCTCCCCGTGGATTCACCTTCTGCTTGGACCACGGGAGCCTCGGCACCGCCTTCCCACGCGCTGGAGATGCGGCAGGAGGCAGCAGCCCTGCTGTTCCACCAGCTCTCGTCTGTCCTCGGGAATCAGCTCACCTGAGCAAAGGCAGAACTCCCCGGCCAGGGGCCAGTCTCCGTGCCAGGCCAGGACAATCCATGGAAGGAGGGGAGGAGCCGATGGCAGCACCTGGCCCAGCCCACTCTGCAGATGCTCAGGGGTTTTATGGATGTGGCGTTTTCCCTCGGCGCTCACATCACCCCGTGGTGCGCTCTCGCTCCCATTTCCAGGGGCGCAGCACCCTGGGATGGTGGCAGGGCTGTCACCAGAGCAGTTGGAGGATTTTCGCTCCAGAACAAATCCAGGCTGCTCAGGGCTCCTCACAGGCAACGCTCAGAGCTGGCTCTCGACATGACTCTCTGCAAATCCCCTCTGCAGGGACAAGTGCTCGTCACGCACAGACGTTTGTCCCCCAGAGCACGGAGGGGGTGTTCCAGGAGCTGCTCAGGATCCAGGGATTCCTGTAACCACGGAGGCGCAGGGGTGTAGGCAGCCAGCACGGGACAGCTGTCACTGACATCCACACCAGGAGCAGGGAAAGCCTTCCCAGCCAGGGACGTGGGTCTGGATGGTGCAGAGCAGATTCCCAGGAGATCAGCCCCGGTGTGGGACATTCAGAGCTGCGCTGGAGCTCTGCACCAGCACAGGGAGCGCAGGAGGGGAAATGCAGGGTCTGCCCTGGAGCCCAGGGGCCCAAAGCGACCATTCCAGCAGCAGGAGCTGCTCCAAAGGCTGCCCTGCAAGCCCAGGAGCTCCAGGAGCTTTCACCTTGCACTCAGCTCTTTCCGAGGCTGATGCCGAACTTAGAGTTCACATGGAGAGAGCAGCACAGCTCCCGTGATTCCCACCTGGTGTCTCATAGCTTGAGCAGGTACAGGAACCGTGGAATCCCAGACTGGTTTGTTTGGAAGGAACCCTAAAATCCTCATCCAGTGCCACCCCCTGCCATGGGCAGGGACACCTCCCACTGTCCCAGGGTGCTCCCAGCCCCATCCAACCTGGCCTTGGGCACTGCCAGAGATCCAGGGGCAGCCACAGCTTCTCTGGGAATTCCACCCCCGCCCCTCTCCACCCTCACAGGAAGAATTCCTTCCCAATATCCCACCCAAAATCTCCCCTTTTCCAGTTTGAAGCCATCCCCCCTTGTCCTGTCCCTCCAGGCCCTTGCCCAAAGTCTCTCTCCATGTTTCCTGTCGGCTCCTTCAGGTACTGGAAGGCCACAGTTAGGTCACCCCAAAGTTGTGGGATCAGCCCAGGACAGGGGCTTCTAGGCATGTCCAGCCCCTCATCCCCCAACATCCCCAAACCCTTCTCCCAGGGTCCCCTTCTCCCTTCTCCCTTCTCCCAAACCCTTCTCCCCAGGGCTGTCCATCTGACACAATCACTGCATTTCCAATTGCGTCAGTCATTAATTCCAAATCCTCCCTAACAGCCCTGAGAAGTGCTTTGGGATAAGGGAACTTCAAAACATCAGCACGTCACCTCGCGCTGCTCACTCACAATTTTCTATTATTCATAGCAATCACTGGGACGGGATGGAGCTGTGTGGCTTTTTAGTGGGAAGTGTTTTAAAGCAAGTAAACCCTTCCCTTTGTAATTTTTCAAACTCTCCATAAAAATATCGTAATGCATCAAGTCTGCACAACTGTTCTATGGACTATTATGCACTTTAAGCCACCCCTGAGATGAGGCATATTTGAATAAAAAGAGCTTTTAAAAATAAAATCATTTTGCATCGAGATAGCGCCTCCTTGCCCTCCCGGTGCTTCACCAACTCAAATGCTTCCCTCTAATCGTCCTTTTGATTGCCAAGTAAATGAAGAGCAGTGCTTAATGACCACCGGGCACTGGAGCACCGGGACTGGCTGGGGAGTGCAGCTCAGCCAGGCAGGAAAAAACCCTTGGAAGTTCTTCATTCCCAGGTAGTGGCATCCACCTGTCCCGGGCTGGGCACCCGAGAACCTGGGCAAGGCTCTCAAACAGAGCTGCTCCCAACAGGAACAGAAGATGGAAATCAGGTGTTGGGGCTGGAAATCCAGGCACGGGGTGCTGCAGGAAGAAGGAACACCAGAAATGCTGCTCGGCACAGTTACCTGTCACTAACGAGCCTGCCGGGTTTCTCAGACAGGTCCCAAAGGACATTTGTGCCTGCTGCTGGTGGCTTCTGTCTGTCCTGCCCCGCAGCTCAGGGCATTACACAGAGCAGTCGCTAAGCACTCTGCTGTTACAGTTCAACTTGGAAGGGTAAATAAACATGACAGTGCTCCGGCCCAGCTCAGAGAACCACAGTTATTCACCCCAACCACAGATCTCAGCCCTGTGACTTTATTTGCCATGTCAGCCGTGTCCTGGAGTGAAGGAAAGCCACTCATTTCTGTAGGCACCTTTCCTGTCCCGAATCCATTGCTCCAGTCAGACAGCAGGAGTCAAAAACCATCACATTTCCTGGCAACTGAAAAGTTACATAAGGAGTTTGTTTACCCCCAGCTCCCGCACTTGGCAAACAAGCCCGGCTTTGCAGAGGCCAGGCAGGAAGGGGCAGCAGAGAGTGACAGGCAGGGCCAGCACAGCCCCGACAGCAGCGGGCAGTGCCCTGGGAAGGAAACCTCCCTGAGCTGGGATCTGGCACTGCCCACACTCGGTTCTGTACCTCTGAAGACGTGTAAGACTGGGAGGATTGGGATTGTCCAGCCGGGAGAAAAGAAAGCTCTGGGGGGACCTGATTGCCCCTTCCAGTGCCTGAAGGGGCTACAAGAGACACGGAGAGAGACTTTGGACAAGGGATGGAGTGAGAGGACACAGGGAATGGCTTCAAGCTGGAAAAAGGGAGTTTTGGGTGGGATACTGGGAAGGAATTGTTCCCTGTGAGGGTGGGGAGGCCCTGGCACAGGGTGCCCAGAGCAGCTGTGGCTGCCCCTGGATCTCTGGAAGTGTCCAAAGCCAGGCTGGACGGGGCTGGGAGCACCCTGGGACAGTGGAAGGTGTCCCCATGGCAGGGGTGGCACTGGATGGGCTTTAAGGTCCCTCCCAACCACTCTGGGATTCCCTTGGTGAGGCGCTGACAAGGACACACTGCGCACCACAACCCCAGACCCACAAATCAGCTTTTTATGGTTCATTTTCAGGACTGGAGGGTTTCCAGCTGGCTGGGCACAGTTTCCTGGTTCCCCCGCACCTCATTACTCTTTTCTCCCGTTTGCTGGTGGCGAGGAAATCAATCCATGGCGTTCTGGTCTCTCAGCAGCCCCCTCCCGGCTCTGACATCAGAACTGGCACCTCCAGTTGGGTTTATGAAATGGAAGAATCTTCCTCTTTCGTGCAGAGATCTCCATTGCAGCTGTGACTCCCTGAGAGCCCCTTGCAGCACAAATCAGAGCTCCCACACCAGCAAGCGGCTCGGCTGTGGCTGTAGAAGGTGAGACGAAGGACATCAAACACAGGGGAAGTTCCTCCTGCTTCTCCGAGGGGCACAGCCTGAGAGAGGCACGAGGGGCGTCACTGCTGGTCAGCAAAAGCCTTTGTGACACAGAAATCAAGGGGAAAACGGGAGGAATCTCAACAATATTTCACTTGGAGAAGCAAAATACTCCCAGCAGTCCTTCCCCCACCCCACAGACAGAGAAACAAAGCAGGATGCAGCTCCAGCCCCACAACAAAGGCACAGGTGCAGTTCCAAGAGAGGCTTTCCCAAGTGATCCCTTCTGCTTGGAGAGCAGCCTTGAAGAGATTCTTCCTGACCCAGGGATAGGGAACAAACCCGGATCCACACAAAGCAGAGCCAAAGAGCCAACCCCGGGCACAATCTCTGACAAATCTGCAAACCCCACTCCGAGCCCAGCAGCTCCCAGCCAGGACGGGCAGCCTGAGCCCCCAGGTCACGGCCAGGATTGGCTTCAAGAGCCCTCTCCATGGACAGGAGCACGAGAAGGAAAAGGAGAAAGCGCCCCTCAGTGTGGCCTGAACCAGCAGGGGATCTCCAGGCTCATTATGCAAAGCACAAGCAGAGAAAAATTAAGTCAAGAGGGGAAGGAAATAGTTTTTGTTTGTGCCAGCATCATTTAATAAAAGCAGATTTTCCCTGCCCTGCAGCAGTCATTTGGTTGCTGAGCTGTGTTTTGTCTCTTCCCCTGACCCCTCTGTGTTTTGCTTTGGACAGACACTTTGGAAATAGCTCAGCCAGTAGCTTTCAGCCATTATTGTTAATCACAATCGTGGTGTGTCATTAACACACCGTATTGGTTTAAAGGTTTATTTCACCACTCAGTGCACGTTGTCTTTCCAAAGCTGGATCTGATCTACCCATAAATTCTTTCAGGGGCTCAGAAAGAAGGAAGAACCCCCCAATTTTTCTCTAATTGCTTAAACACCCCAAAAAAACCACTCTTCTTTTGCATCTCCAAGCCAACCACACAAGGTGGGTGCTTAGCAGGAGGTTTTATCAGCACCACAACACATCCCAGCCCTGCGCAGAACCCCAGGCTGCACAGAAATCCTCCAGAGGATTTTTAGGTCAGTGAAGAGCAGGACTCACTGAATTGTCAAGATCCAGGTTAAGACTGGATCTCTGCAGACGAGGTCCACAACCAGCACAGCCCTAGTGAACATTTCCCACCTGTGAATTTGGATTTGTGCTCCCAGGGGTTGAAACCCCTCCCAGGGTTTGAAACCCCGGACTGCATTTTGGCCAACATCTCCCTGCTTGGCTTTTCCCTGTCTGCCAGGCAAAGCTGGAAGCCCTGGGCACTAAAGGGCTCTCCAAAGGGCTGTCCTTGCCATTGAACACCTGGGAATTGAATTCTCTTTTCCCTGTTCCTTAGATTGGGTTGAATTTTTTTTTTGGCAAGAATATTTTCGTAGAATTACGGAATGGTTTGGGTTGGGAGGGACCTTGAAGACTCATCCCAGTGCCACCCCCTGCCCCGGGCAGAGACACCTCCCACTGCCCCAGGTTGCTCCAAGCCCCGTCCAGCCTGGCCTTGGACACTTGCAGGGATGGGGCAGGCAAGGCTGCTCTGGGCAGCAGAGCTGTGTTTAGAGGGAATTCCTGGTTTCTGCAGCATTTCTGCAGCGCTGCCTCGTTCGCTGTTTCACTGATCATCACCAGGTCCCTTCCCTGGCTCAGAGCTCCCTGTCCAGCCTCTGTAGTGTCAGTCCTTCGGTCCAGCTCTGGAGCTTCAGGAGCTGAGCAACATCCCAAGATTAGATCGTTGCTCTTTCTGCTCTCCTTTAGGGCCGCTTTGATCCCGTTCCTCCGCCACCTCTGATCTGCCCAGATGCAAACCTGGAGGACGAACCTGCTGTCCCCTGGGCCGAGGCTCCCCACGGACTCTCTGGACACTGAACACCACCCACAGAAGGCTTTTCCTCCATCCTGCCAGACTTTCACGTCCTGCTCGGAGCTGCGACTCCAAACCCTTCTGCTCCAGCCGATTTTAATGAAGATTTAGTGATTTCTCTCCAGCCCCAGGACTCAGACCACTCCTAAATACAAATCTCTTCCTGGGATTTGCCCCATCCACCCAACCTGCAGCCGCTCCCAGGCGTTCCCCACGTGCCACAGGCAAGGATGGAAGGTTTGGGAAGGGACATCCCTGGCACATTTACAGGGCTGCACCTGAAACCTTCCCCACAGCTTTGGCCGGTCTGTGATTACATGACTTAATTCCCTAAAAATGGAGGTTGAAGCACAAGGAAAAGGGAACACTGGAATAAGATGGAGGGAAAGAGAAACACATGGAAAAAGAGAGTTGGGGGGAAAAAAAAATTAAAAAAATAAAATAAAATATAAAATAAAATAAAATAAAATAAAATAAAATAAAATAAAATAAAATAAAATAAAATAAAATAAAATAAAATAAAATAATATAAAATAAAATAAAATCAGCAGCTGCCATGGCGGCATGTCCCTTGCTCTGAGGATGTTCAGGGACCTTAATGTCACTAAAAAGCACCTGTGTACTGCCTCTGTCACTGATTCAACGTTCAAAAGCTTCAAATCTTGTTTTCCTTTTGTGTTCAAGTCCTAGGAGAGGAAGGACAGATTGAGCTACTCCTTACCCTTCCCTTCGTACATAATTTATCAAAAATAACAACTCCCTTTTCCCTACAACCGCTTTGAAGGTTCTCTGTGTTGTGTCACGATGAACACAAAAAAACGACCATTTTTATAAACATTGACGAGATTCACGCCAAGATACAAAAATCAAAGCCTAAATCCAACTGAAATTACCTCATTATGTAACTTTTTGTTGGTAGCAGTGTTGTGGATGAAGCTTCAGTTGGTTTTATTTGGGGTTTTTTGGGAGGGTTGACGGCTCAAGGTTATTTTTCACGTGATTTGTATTAATGCCCTGGTCAGGTTCATTTATTTTCTCATTTTTTGTTGTATGTCAGCCTCTAATAGCCACTGGGATGATTGTTTTGGGGGGGGAAGCTGGAAGATTTAGTTTGCATTTCTAGCACTGCAAGGAAGCTCTCACTGCACAGACACAAACCTCAATCTCCATCTCCTGGACTCTCCAGCACCACAAATATCCCATTCCCCCTGGATTTTTCAAAGGTAAAACTCCTGCCAAACATCCTGAGATCAGCTCCTGCTCTCCCCTGCAACACCCACAGCTAAAAATATTCCAGCAGCAAAATTCGAGTTTTCATCTAATGCTGGAAGAAAAAAAAAATGTTCGGTCTCCTCTTGTGCTTCTGCGAAAATAAAAACTTCTAAGGAGAGAACTTCTGGAAACTCGGTGTTTGCTCCGTTTGAAGATTTGGCATGAAACTTTCCAGGTCCCCTGTGAGGAGCTGGTGGGGAGCTTTCCTCCTCCCCTGTGAGGATGGAGGGACTTCCAGGAGAGGTGGCACAGGATCAGTGAGGCTGGAGAAGCCCTCCAGCATCATCGAGCCCAAGCTGTGCCCAGTCCCCACCTTGTTCCCAGCCCAGGGCACTGAGTGCCACGTCCAGGCCTTCCTTGGACACCTCCAGGGATGGGGACTCCAAACCTCCCTGGGCAGTTCCAAGGCCTGACAACCCTTTCCATGGGGAAATTCCTGCTGATGTCCAGCCTGAGCCTCCCCTGGCCCAGCCTGAGGCCGTTCCCTCTCCTCCTGTCCCTGTTCCCTGCGAGCAGAGCCCGACCCCCCCGGCTGCCCCCTCCTGTCAGGGAGTTGTGCAGAGCCACAAGGTCCCCCCTGAGCCTCCTTTTCTCCAGGCTGAGCCCCTTTCCCAGCTCCCTCAGCCGCTCCTGGGGCTCCAGCCCCTTCCCAGCTCCGTTCCCTGCCCTGGACACGCTCCAGCCCCTCATTGTCTCTCTGGCCACGAGGGGCCAGAACTGCCCCAGGACTGGAGGTGTCCCAGCAGTGGGAACAGCACAGGGGACAGTCCCTGCCCTCTCCTGCTGTCACACCAGTGCTGCCACAGCCCAGCTGCCCTTGGCCTCTTGCCCACCTGGTGCCTGACCACCCTTCTCTGTCCTACTGCCATTACACCAATAAAGAACAAAAGGTTTGTGCAGTTAAGGCATCTTTCCCTCGTCCCTGAGCTTGGAGGGCAATTAAATAACAGCAAAACCACCAGGGAGAAGCTGCTCTCCCCCCTCCCACTCGGTTCCCACCAGAGCAGCCCAGCCAGGCACTCCCAGCTCTGACAGGAGCCTTCTGCTCCCCCTGCACTCACAGGAGGCACAAAGTGTTCAACAAACTCATAAACTCATCCTAAACAGCTCCCAAACGCATCCCAAACTCATCCCGAACGCATCCCAAACTCATGCCATGACCAACACTCGGTGCAGAGCATCCCTGACACCGCCCTGGATTTGTTTTCCCTTCAGTGCCCTTTTCATCACCCACTCAAAAATCACCAACTGCACCACCCGACCTGTGACACCCGACTGGACAACTTCGACCCCTTCCTTTGATGTGCCAGGGCACCTCCCGAACTCTGTACAAATGTTACTCTCCACTCTCTCATGTTGCTCTTCAACACTGATACAAAACATCCTATTTTTGCACCATTTCAAACGGCTCTGAATTGTTGAGGCAACTCTTTATCAAAGCCATCTGAGGAGATGAAATAATTTTATCATCTGTCCTTTGAAGAGCTGATTTTTTTTGATGGGTTTTTTTTTTCCCCCCTCAAATATCCAGGCAGTTCCAGCAGACTGCAAAATATTCCGTTGTTTCTGTCAAGTTCGGGACAAACCTCTTGATTAACGCCTCCCTCAAGCAATTCTCCCTCCTTTCTGTTTTTTTCCCCTCTTTTATAGCGTTTGCTGAGGGGAAGGCACGTTATCAATAACAGGGATTGCACATGATGGAATCTGATTGATAGGCTGTAATAAACGATATTGTAATTCAAGCAGTGGCTCTGATAAGGTAATCTGATATATCAGAAGTGCAAGAAAGTGGAAATATCTGCAGAAAATGATTGTGGCTTTTGGCTATATTGCTGTTTTCCTCCACCCATCCAGCACGGAGACTGTGGCAGGGAACTGAGGGGCAAAGCTCTCACATCCAGAGGGGACACACATCAATCACATGTTCGTAGGGAGCTAAAGTGAATATTTTTAATAGATCCATCAACCAAAAGTGGTATTTTTAATAGATCCAACACCATCGGAGGGAGAATGGAGGCTGGAGGGGAAAAAAAAAGCTGGGGAAGGGGCGGTGATGCTCCCTGGGAAGAGGGTGGCAAAGGCTGGCTCTGGGGTTGGGGCTGTGCTGGGGTCACCCCAGAAGGAGAGATCCCACCCAGCAGGATGGTGGGAATCATGAGCTGCTTTCACCACATCCTCCTCATCTCTCAGAAATATTCCAGCCAGACACGGCCTTTCAGCAGTGAAGGGATTTCTTAATGGACACTGCTGGTAATTAGCACAGCCAGAGTCTCCTGTCCTGCAGCCAGGGCAGAGACGGCAGCAGAGCCTCCACTTTGGGCTTCAGGGAAGGCCAGGTCAGCTCAGCTCTTCACCAGGCCACGTCTTATCACTCTGCAATTCCTCTGCAGCTGAAATAAATCCCAGGTTCTCTCACTGCCATACCCTGAGGGAAGGCATGGAAATGAACTTTCTCCCCTCGCAGTGGCTGAAGGCAGCAGTGGCACACAACACTCGCTGTTGGCCTGGAATGTATTAGCAGATCTTAAACCAAAAACTTTGTGTAATTTGAGGAAAGAGAGAACAAAGACCCAGTGGAGGATCTGTTCTTGCACCTCTGAGGGTGGCACCAGCACTAAAGACTGAACCCCCAAGTCTTGTTCAAGTCCAGGAATTTCAGCCAAATCCTCTCTCTCCTCCCTTTGCCCAAGGTGGTCCCAGCTGAGCTCTTCCTGAGGCTCAGGACCCAGCTGGGAGCAGGGGAGGAAGCTGCAGGTCCTACCCAGCAGCTGGAGCCCAGATCTCGTGGCTTTTTTATTTTCTGAGAACATTTTACCAAACTGCACCACCTACCAAACAGCCTCAGCAAATATCCCTCACGGCCCAGGGGTGTTGAGAGGATCAGCCAAAGTTTCCAGAGAAGCCCAGCTGTGGATTGCAGAGTTTTCTCCTCCTTTAAGCAGTGAATTCCTGCAGCAGGTAACTTTGGCCAGGACAGCTCCCCTGCAGACCCCCCTCCATCCTTTGGCGAGGGTTTTATTTACACACAGGCACGTTTTGATCTGCTTATTTAAAACCTTTTAAACCCATCAGCCCCAGCTGGACATCAGAACATCTTCCAGGTGGGTACCACACCGGCCTGCCCCGCTCCCTAACTGGGGAGGCAGAGTTGTCCTTCTTAACCTCATTATTTTCCTCAGGAAGGATTCCATGAGCATCTTTCCTGAAGAGACTCGTGGGGAACATGGTGTTCCTTATTCCCGACTCCGCTGCTGAAATCCAAGTTGAAGTTCATGGTGATAAAGAAGTCTCTTTTCATTTCTCCTCCTCCTTTTAAGTACCTGCTTTGATTTATCTCAGATTGCTCCAGCATTTTGGTCCAGGATCCTGCCTGCACTCCCACTCCTGCTGCACGGGGCCACAGGGATTTTTCCATGAGACTTTGGAAGTCAAGTGCTGGAATCAGTTTAATGGGGAGCCTCGGAAAAGTGTGGGATCTGGTTTGCTGAGCATGGGAAGAGCTGGGCTGGGAGGGTGGGATGAAGATGATGAGGGTGTTGAAGGTCACTGTGGCTGTGGCCACCCTGGCCCTGGTGACACCGGCATTGGCCTCACGCTTGGAGACCCCTCAGGCCAAACCTGCTCGAAGAACAAACCCAGCCCCCACTTTGTCAATCACAAATCCCCCCAGCGGGAAAACTCCTGTTGTTCCTTCCCTGTGTTTTCCTGCACCACCCACCAGGAGCCTTTACCCTGCCCCTGGAATGGTTGGGTGGGAAGGGACCTTAAACTCATCCCATCCCACCCCTGCCATGGGCACGGACACCCTCCACTATCCCAGGCTGCTCCAAGCCCCAGTGCCCATCCTGGCCCTGGACACTTCCAGGGATGGGGCAGCCACAGCCTCTCTTACTCCTGGTGTGCTGTAAACTCCTCTTCGTGGCCAAACTTAAAGAAACTCCACTGGAAATGAAACAGAATCTTGTTCTCTCTCAGAACAAGAGAGCTCAGAGGTGCAAAGAGCAGATCCTAAAAAACACCAGCTCTCCTCATCTAAATCCTTCCTCTGTTTCCTTTGGATGACATTCTCTGCCAAAAAGTAAAAATGAAACCAAGTATCTAAATGAATGTATCTGATTTCTATTTCTCTGTGAGTGAATCCCAAAAATGCGTAATAATAAAAATACCTGCATATCCTGCTACAGAGGCTCTGCAGAACTGAACTCCCCTTTTAACCCCTTGGATTTTCTCATCCTTCAATATCCTGCAGGCAAAGACAAAGCTGGGGCCTGCCTGCTGCTCCAGTGCTCGGAGTTACCTCCTCTCCCTGCAGCGCCAGGATCATTCCAGACACAACTCCACGCTGATCTGGATCCTCTGCAGGACCCGTGAGCTTCATTAGGAGCTGCCCTTTGGGAACAGGTCAGGAATATCCTCCTTTTATAGATGGAAAATGGGATAACTACAAAGGGATGCTTGCCACATCCTCATAACTACATTAGAATTTAACCTTCTGCTGAGCTGGACCTCAAAGACACCTCAGCAAGGTCCATTTTATGCTGGGCGTGAGGAGGAAGATGAGGGTGGACATTCCTGAAGGATTCAGCTTCAGGCTGTGAGTCCACCCCCACATGAAAGATTCCCATGGATGCTTTTATGTACCTCGAGTTTGGAAAGGCAATAAATAAATAAATAAGTGAGAATTTCAAGGATGGAGCCATCCAGCTCCGAACGTTTGGGGCAGGGGCAGAGCCACCCTTGTCACACTCAGGTTGTGCAGGGCAGAATCTCCCAGCAGGTGACAGTGACAGCAGGACACGAGGCCAGCTGAGTGAGATTTCCCCCGCCCTAAACTGGCTCATCTCTGGAAAAAGGAAAGGTAAAAACTTGGGTCCAGATGCAACATCTTAAAGAGGAAATAGCTGAGGCTGTGCAGAACAGGATGGCAGTTCCAAAGACATCTGCTTTTGGAATATAAAAAAGATCTTTATTTCTGCTCTAAAGTGCCCATAAAACCATAAGGATCCATGAGAGGCTACAATAAATGCACCAGACCTTTCCTATAGTGTGTGCAGAAGGATTTTTTTTAAAGTGCATTTTTAATTATTAAAGTCATGAAAGTAGCGTATTTCTCTGTGCAGCAGCAGCCTCTCACCACAAGGGTGTTTTGGGGATGGAAAGGGCCATTTTAGGTGCAACCCAATTTGATGAAGGTGAATTCTTTCAGGGAAAGGAAGGAAATTGCACCAGTGAATCAGCTCCCTGTGCTGTTCCATTTTAAAAGGGTTCCTAAAGGGTGACTCAGGGCAGGGATGGACTCACACAGGCAACAACAGCAAAAAGCCCCACAAGACTTTTCCTGGAAGGAAGGGCAGCCTTAAAGAACAGGGTTGGAAATGACTGTCACCACTTTGTCCCTGAAAACGGCCTGTGCAGGGAGAAACACCACAGGGGACGGGCAGTGCTGATGGAATCACCCAGCTGGGGCTGGCAGGGGACCCCTCAAAGCAAAGCTGTTCCCATAACTTCTTGGAAAACCACAGCCTGGTTTCTGTCTCCTTTCCCCTGATCTTCCCAACGAGCACCAGTTCCTGTCAATGGCACCTGACCAAGCCAAAGCCAGGCCCTGGTGAGGCAGGAGCAGAGCTGGACACGACTGTTGGTCATTCCACAGCTCCTCTGGCTCACACAGAACAAAGAGCTCAACTCAGAGTAATTCAAGAATCAGTAAAAGTGTCCAAAGGAGGCTGCAAAGATGGTGAAGGGTCTGGAGGGGCCACACAAGGAGTGGTGGTGGTCACTTGGTGTGTTCAGCTGGAGAGGAGGAGACTGAGGGGAGACTCACCAGGGGCTGCAGCTCCGATCTCTGCTCCCTGTGACAGGGACGGGACCCAGGGAAGGGCTGGAGCTGTGCCAGGGGGGTTTAGGTTGGCTTTAGGGAAAGGTTTTTCCCCCAGAGGATGCTGGGCACTGCCCAGGCTCCCCAGGGAATGGGCATATTCCCAAAGGTGCCAGAGCTCCAGGAGCATTTGGACAGCGCTGCCAGGGATGCCCAGGGTGGGATTTGGGGGTGTCTGTGCAGGGCCAGGGGCTGGAATCAATGATCCTCTATCCCTTCCAGCTCAGGATGTTCCATGATTCAATAAATCCACCCCAAACAACCCAGCACAGGCAGCAGAAGGCTGAAGCTCGCGCAGGAACCCTTCACAAGGATCCTTCCATGTCCCCATGCAGGTGCCTCTTCAGCCTCGTGGTTCCTCCAACTCTAAAACAAAGTTAACAACAGTTTTCATCCACAGGAGGCACAGTGAGTGTAATTTAACTGAACTCCAAAAGGTGTTCACATCTGCTGATAATTAAGTTCAGCTGAGTTTCAATAAGCTGCTAAATCTGCCCAAGGAAACCCAGGAGTCCAGGGCAGAGGAGCTGGAAATTCAAAGCTGATTCCACAATTCAAGAGCTCAAATGGAATATTAGCTTTCCTCTTTTTTAAAAGAGAGAAAAAGATACATTTACCAGACTGAAGAAACATATAGAAAACAAAAAAAACCCCTGACAAAATGACACGGCTTCCCAAACAGACAAGAAATAAAAAATTTAAACACCATTCCCTGAAATGCAAGTTGTTCCTGAACAGATGAAATAAGGGAGGGGGTGTGGATTCAAAGCCCAGAACTCTGGAGAGCACCAAGCACTTCCCTGCTCGAGAATAAAATGCTTTCTGAAAAGGTTTTGTTGAACTCATTTATGGGTAATGTAAGTTACAGCTTAGTGGTGTGGTATAAATATTTTACACGCCGCTACAACGAGCTTTGTGCTGAGAGCCCGAGAAATGTGGGGGTTTATTTGCCACTATTCTGCAGGAATCAATTCCAATTGATCCGTTTGGAAGTGCTGGTGCTGCTCCCGAGGTTCTCACAAGTCCCTGCTGTTGGTTTAGTTGGGTAAACTCTGGGAATGGAAATGGCTTTTCTGTGATTGCACAAGCAGCAAACAGGAGTCACCTCCTGAACCTCCTCCTGAACGTGTAGGATTTGTAGGAAGTGCTGGAGGTGCTTTGGAAGTGACTGGGGAAGGACATGGAGCTGATGGAGCGAGTCCAGAGGAGCCTCCTTGATGAGCAGAGGGATGGAGCAGCTCTGCTGTGGGAAAGGCTGGGACAGCTGGGATTGTTCAGCCTGGAGAGGAGACCAGAGGTGACCTCACTGGGGCCTTCCAGTGCCTGAAGGGGCTACAAGAAACACGGAGAGAGACTTTGGACAAGGGATGGAAGGACAGGACACAGGGAATGGCTTCCCACTGGAAAAGGGGAGATTTTGGGTGGGATATTTGGAAGGAATTGTTCCCTGTGAGGGTGGAGAGGCCCTGGCACAGGGTGCCCAGAGAAGCTGTGGCTGCCCCTGGATCCCTGGAAGTGTCCAAGGCCAGGCTGGACGGAGCTTGGAGCACCCTGGGACAGTGGAAAGTGTCCCTGCCCTGGCAGGAGGTGGAATGAGATGGGCTTTAAGGTCCCTTCCAACCCAAACCATTCCGGGATTCCATGATCTGAAACAGTGCTGAGAAATACCAGCACCATAGCGAATGAGCTTTTATTTATGTCACAGAACGTCGCTGATCCAAAAGCCCCCTAAAGCCCCAGCCAGGCCCTGGCTCCCCCTGAGCTCTGTGTCCTCTGTTCCCCCTCAGGTGCCTC
Source organism: Rhagologus leucostigma (assembly GCA_013397725.1). Lineage (NCBI taxonomy): Eukaryota > Metazoa > Chordata > Aves > Passeriformes > Rhagologus > Rhagologus leucostigma. The sequence goes on from VZTD01004777.1 coordinate 1,900,803, forward strand.
CAGACCCCCTCCCCTGTGTTACAGCCGAGATCAGCTCCTGCTGTGCTCCCTGCAGGCTCCAAGCAGCAATCCCTGCGCACAGGGACAGACCAGGGAGCAGGGGAGAACAGGGTGGGCAGAGCTCCAGTTACCCAGCTCCAGCTGCTGGAGAGCCACAGCACCCGGCCTGCCACTGCCACCCGTGCCACCCAAGCACAGATCTATCCTGCCACTGCCACCTGTGCACAGATCGATCCTGCCAGTGCCACCCGTGCCACCCAAGCACGGCTCTCTCAGGCCTGCTAACAGTGAGATCGCTGCCTCTGCCCCTCAATGAACGATCTGTTTCCAGAGCTCTGTTTTCAGCCGGCTCTGGGTGTGCTCAGACAGGCACTGAGGTGGCATCAGTGATCTTCAAGGTCTGCGCTGGGCTGGGAGGGCTCAGAGTGTGAACACAAACACCCACGGAGCAGTGACAAATTCCTCCTTCTGCTGTTGAGTCAGAGCCAAATGACAAATCAGCCACAAAGCCAGGACAGAAGTCACAAGAGTCCTTCAGTCCTCGCCCTCTCCGATTTCCTAGAGCAAACCTCCATCCCAGCCTTATTGAATGTAATTGTTTAAACAAGGACAGCTACTTCTACATTTCAATTTGTCTTGGCACGTGTCTAAGCAAAGCAACACGAACAAAAGGGACCTGTCTTCGGCTGATCATAATGCCACCAAATTAAAAGTTTATGTTCTTTAAACACAGCAACGCCTGTCTTTGATGCCTCCGAAAAAAAATGTGGTTCGACAGAGGAAATCACAGAGCGTGAGCAGGAGTGGAGGTGGGAACCAGGTGCATCAAAAGGAGGGAAACAAGCACTGAGCTAATGAACGTGAAGGCTTTGACTTGGCTGAGTGGGATGGGATTTGTCATCCTCCAAAGCGTTGTTTTTGTATGGGAGAAATAGAATATTTCAAGGGTTTTTTTTTTATTTCTAACAGGACGAAAGATGAGATGCACCGCTGGCTGTCACTCTGAGCCAGGAGATGCCACTGAATTTATCACCTCGATATAAGAATTTCCCCTGGACTTCTTCTCACTTTTCTACCTGTCCATTACACAGCTGGAAGCACCACATCCATTCCCAACAGAAAACTGCATCCCAAAGGCCTGGGGATAGAGCGGGGAGTGATGAACCACTGGAAACACCTCAGCAGGGGACGTGGCTGCCTCGTCCTGATGCCTTAGGTTTTAACTTTTATATTTTTCACATCCTGCACTGCCTGGTGTGTGACTCTGCAGTTTCCTGTGGCCTGTTAGGGGCTGTTCTCTCCTGCTGGTTGGACACAACAAACCTCTCTGGGTTTGCTCTCCAACAAAACCCAGACTGTCCTAGGCCTAAAAATGTGTAAACCAACATCTTTAGAAGGGGGGTAAAGTTGAGGTAATTACATCATTAACTGAAGCTTCAACTGGAGAATTAACCCTGATATGCAAAAGAACCAAACATAAAAGTGTGAAGAACTCGTGACCCGGGGTCCATCCTGGGTGTCGCCTTTGGCCTGCCCAGGGTGCGCCTTTGAAGGCCCTTCAAATAAACACCGACCTTTATTCCCTTATTCCTGTCTGGTCTCTGGTTTTAGGTGGCCACCTCAGGCATCAGTCCTCACCTGGAGGCTCTGAATCCCTGCCCGGGAGGGGCAGATTGGCCGCATGGGGCTCCAGGCAGTCCCTGCTGGAGGGTCACACTCCCTGGCAGGTGAGATGATCCCGCAGCTCATCCTGGTCCTAAAAATCTCAGGCTCCCACAGATTCCGTGGGATCATTTCCCAGGATGCATGTGCTAAAATTAAGGGGGGAAAAAAGGTGTTCTGATTTGAATTCACCCTCCAGGCAGGCTCATTTCAGAAGCCGCAGCTACTTACCCTGAAAACATTTTGGTCTGGAAATCTTATGAGATTCCAAATGTTTTATACATTTTGCTGCTGAGTGGGCAAGAAATACGGACTTGTCCTTTCAATTTTATCAGCTCATGTTCGAAATGATGGAGGACAGGCAGAGCTGTGACAGGGAGGCCGTCGGAGCTCTGCTGCAATTTGGGAAGTGTTGGGGTTCTCATCAGGCCCCTGCTAAAGATTTAGGGCTGCTCCTGTTTCAGCTGAACCATCTTTACCAAGCCTCACTTCTGCATCCCACAGTTCACTGGGATTGTGTCCTGTACTGAGAAATAAATAAACCCAAACCAGACACAAAATAAAAGTCACCTCCATGACGAGCACCCTTCCCTGGCAACAGCCTCATTTCCTTCTCCTCTCATTTATAAATAAATAAAAAAAAAATTTAATCGCAGCAGCACATTTAGAAGGGAAAATAAAAGGCTTTTTATGCTGCTGCTGCTGCCCACAGGCTTAACATTTGCAAAGGGCTGAGAAGGAGCACTGGACATTGTAATTAACGGCTCTGAGGGCTCCTCCCAGCACACGCGGGGTCACCGCAGTTCCTGCAGCTCTCTGGGCTCCACAGAACTCCAGCACACCCCGACTGCACCAACCCAGCACGAGCCTGGCTGGGGCTCTGTGTGAGGGGAGGCAGAGCTGTGCACCCAGCAGCAGCACCCGCAGAGGACTTGCTCCAGGACGTGCCTCAAGTTGTGCCAGGGGAGGTTTAGATCCCGTGTTAGGAAAAAAACCTGTCACAGAAAGGGTTGTAAGGCACTGGGATGGGCTGCCCAGGGCAGCGGTGGAGTCACCACCCCTGGAAGCGTTCGGAAAAGGTGTGGATGTGGCACCTGGGGATGTGGTTTAATGGTGAACACGGTGGTGGTGCTGGGCTCAGGGTCGGACTTGGAGATCTTAAAGGTGTTTTCCAGCCGTATGGATTTATGAACCATCTCCCAGAGGCCTTGGGTCTGCCAGGGATCTCCCTTGAGCTCTTCTCAGGGACAGCAACACCCTCCGGGCCTCCCAGGAGGGAGAACAGCTCAGGAGCACAGTGACACCCACAGGGACAGCCACCCGTTGTCCCTGCCCTCCCTGCAGGCACCCAGGAGGAGCCCAGCTTGTTCCCGGGATGCCAGCTGGGAGCTGGCCTGGCTCTCAAAGCAGTTCTGGTTTCTTCCTCTAAACCCAACAAGTTTGCTAAGATGGAATCGAAGAAGAATTTTCATGGAGCAGTCAGGAGAAATTTCCATCCCTAGCACACCTCTTTCACTCTCCGTGCCTGCCTCATTAAGGAGGCTTCAATGAAATCCTTTCAAAAACACACAGCACAAAAACAATGGAGTGATTGCGGTTTGTGAGGAGCTGGGATGCAATTAGCATATGAACATCAAAATGGTTCTGCAATCTCCAGCAGCTACGTGCTTTCTGTATCTTTTTACATTCCCAGGTTTTGGTTTTTGGGGTTTTTTTTGCAATTCTGTTCCAATTCCCACCCCTCAGCTGAAGTCCAAGGTTCAAATAACCAGGGCCAGGTTGGACAGGGCTTGGGGACTGGTCTAGAGGAAGGTGTCCCTACCCATGGCAGGGGTTGGAATGAGATGGGGTTTGAGGTCCCTCCCAACCCAAACTGTTCTAGGATTCAGTGAACAGCAGGAAAACTGTCCAAGGGAGTGGTGCCAAGCAGCACAAACTCTCAGTGGGTCATGCAGCAGTTCCTGTCAGTGCTCAGCAGCCCCAGGGCACAGGGAATGGTTCAGGTGACAACAGGCAGAGGTGAATAAATGTGTCCTTGATGAGAGCCTTGGGACATCGTCCCAGTCCAACAGAGCGTTGGGAAACAGCTGCTTCTCCTGGGATCTGTCAGAGACAACAGCTCAGGGGGTTTGGATCTTCATTCCCTGTGACCCATGCAGGTGTTATCCTGGGGACAGACTGGGGCAGGTGACAGGGACTGCACCCAGCCCATCCCTGCAGCCCAGAGAAGCTCACACGTGCAATTACCCCGTAGCCTGTCATTGATCAGCTCATTAAATAATCAATAGTTGTCTTGTGAGAAGGCTTCCTGTTTCCTCTACTCATCTCATCCTGCACGATCTTTGTGCCCCGAAGCAAAGGAGGAGACTTCTCTGGGCCTCACTTGGCACAGATGGTGCCTTAACTCGGGGCACAGCAGATGGGAGGACGCTGCCTGCGATGCTGAGGAGTTAATGAACGTTTCCCTCCAGATACCTGGCTGCATTTCTCTTTTCTCTACGAATTAAGAACATTTCTCCTGCCCTGTTCACCACTTCCTCTGGTCCATCCACTGAGTCACTTGGATCCTCTTAGGTCTGCTTTAAACACAGCTGGCTCCCCCTCAGTGCTCCTGGTGGCCACGTCATCGTTTCCTGTGCAAGTGCTTTACACACTGGATTTACACAGGAATTTTAAAAGCAAAGAATTACACAGCACCTGGGCCAACCCTCTCTTGACAGTCCGTGTGTCCCACCACCACCATTTCATTTACTGTCAATAACTGCTTACTTCAGGCAAAAAGGAATTAATCCCTTGCGGCCACCCAGGAGGTTCAAAATCAGGATTTTCAGTGTTAAAGCCACAGCTGAAACCAAAGAAACGATGCCATTAGTCAGGAGCAGCAGCCAGCTAACACAGTTCTTACAAAGGTGAATACTTTCCCCTGCTCTCCGAAGGCTGCAAAGACAATCTACCTTAATGAAGAGGCACTGAAAGCAATTCCAAGCCCACGCAGCCCTGAGGTGGCAGAGCTGTGCTGGCACTGAGCTCAGAACCGTTCTGCTCTCAGCAGCCCCTCATTTCTGTCCCTTGATGCCTCCTCTGGCTCTTTGCTGTTCCACTGTGTCACTGAAGTGTCAGAGCTGTGAATATTCCAGCCTTTCCAGCTGTTCCATGGAAGGGGTTCCCCTCTTCCCCAGCCACAGCCAGAGGGAAGGTCATTGCTGCCTCCGCTGCCATCCCTGGCTGAGAGGAGGTTAATAAATATTTATAGGGCTAAATGCTCAGAGGTGCAAACAGTCGAGCATTCTGCAAATGTCACCGAGTGGGATATGGAGTGTGCAGATCCCTGGCAGTGGGATATGGAGTGTGCAGATCCCTGGCAGTGGGATATGGAGTGTGCAGA
>VZTD01004777.1:1906196-1917761 GCA_013397725.1 Rhagologus leucostigma
GTGCAGAGCCCTGGATGTGCCCCAGCAGGGTGGGCAGCTCCTGCCTTTGCTCACCCCAAGAAACATGAGCTGCTCTGACACATCCAGACAGATCCAGAGCAGCCCTGCCGAGAAGGGATGGGGGAACGAGGGGCTGGAAGTGTCCCAGGCCAGGCTGGACGGGGCTTGGAGCAGCCTGGGATAGTGCAAGGAGTCCCTGCCCACGGCAGGGGTGGGGCTGGACGGGCTTTAAGGTCCCTTCCAAGCCAGGCTGGCCTATGATAATTATTCCATGAGGATGACTTCCATCGGCTCAACTCCCACTCTGAACATCAAAGCAAAACTCTCCCAGGCCTTTTGGCCGGTCCAGGGACCACTGATATCCGTGACAGAGCAATTCCAAAAGAACACAGTTCCAGGACCTCACCGTGTCCTGCAGAGACACAACAGGCTCTGTCCAAGCACTCTGCAAACTAAACAGACAAAAATGGTGGTTTGGCTCCATTTTGCCAGCAAGGCAACCACCCAAAATTCTACAGAGCCCCGTGCTCAATAAAACCGCCTCAATCCCAGCATTTCACATACGAACTCTCGTTTCAAGGTATTTGGTAACTCCTCAACCCCTGCATCCATCGCTGAATTTTGGCTGCTGGGATATTGTCCTGTATCTGCTGCTCTGCGTCCCACTGTGCAGCCCCTGCGAGCTCCAAAGCACTTTGTGCCCCTGCAGAAGGAGTCAGAGGTGCTGCTCCTTCCATCCAGCCCAGGATTGAAACAGCACCTCCCCCAAATTGCCCCAAAATACAGGGTGTGGCTTTTACTCGAGTGGAACTTGTCATTTGGAGAACAGAGGGCTCAATCCTAATGTGGAAAATCACACACGCTGCAAAGGGCAATGGGGAATGTACAAACATCAGGGGGAAAAAGGCAGAAATTGCAGTTATTGAGTGAACAAGGTAAAAGGAAAAACCCGTGCCCTGGCAGGTGACCTCCTCCAGGCTGTTGTGTTCTCCGAGAGCTGCAAGTGTTTGTGCTGCAGCTTCAATAGCTCTGCGTTCCGGGGCCACTTTGCACTGAGAAATGACAATAATTTCTTTGTTTGTGCATTAATGGAAAGGGGAGGAATCAATCTGACCAGCTTGGGGACGAATCTTTGATGCCATGTGCAGTAATGTGCTGTCACTGGGTGAGGATGAGCCATAAATAACACGGAAAATCCTTTCCCTGCTTGTTTGCATCTCAGGCCACGTGCAGCGCCCTTGGTGACACCCAGAGATTCTCAGTTCCCAATCTGTGTGTCCTGGAGCTTCCAAAAGGAGGGATTTCTAAATTCCTGCCAATTAATTGCATTATTTCTACTCCTGGTAGATTTAAAGCACGTTTTTACACGAACACAACGAGTTTTGCAGCCTCTTCTTGTTTCCCTGCCTCTGTCCAACGTGTGCAGGGCGTTTATTTGAATTATTTAAGCCCACTGGAAGTCACCTGAACACCAGACTTTTCCAGAAGTGACATCAGTGCCCGGGAACTGCTGACAGTGTCGGCCTTCCTGACTCAGCCATGGAGCCGCTCCGGGGAAACGGAATTAGAACAGGGAATATTGAGTTTTCCCCATGGATTTCCACATGGACACCAGTTGTAGAGGCACAGGGATGGGAGATTTCCCGGCTCCACTGGTTCAGGTGACTCCACAGAGGTGCTGAGTGACATCCACGGGGAGCAGTGACTGAGCTGGACCCAGGGAAGATTTGCCATCCCAGGATGTGATTATCAGCCACATTTGCCGACCTGGGATGTGATTATCAGCCGGATTTGCCATCCCAGGATGTGATTATCAGCCAGATTTGCCATCCTGGAATTTGATTATCAGCCAGACTTGCCATCCTGGGATGTGATTATCAGCCACATTTGCCATCCTGCCTCCTGCCCACTGCTAACACCTGGAGCCAACCTTCCTCGTGTAATTCCCACATTCCAGAGGGGAGGTCCTGTGCTAAAGCCCTGAACCCATCTGACCCAGAGGAGCGGACACAGCAGCTTCCTTATTTTGGACATTTTAGAGGTGACAGCCCCAGGGATGAATCCCACAGTCCACCAGAGAGTCCTCACAGCCCAAAAAGCCAGAATCCTCCACAAAACCAGGACAAATATTCAGAATTCTGTCGTGGCTCTCTTCCTCCTCAAAGCCAATTCCAGAATTTTCCAGAGGAATTTCCTCAGAGCGCACAAATCCTGCACTCCCCACCTTTGGCACCGCTGGCAGACCAGGAGTCCTGGCTGTTGGGGATTCTTCTCTTGCTCTTTCCAAGCCTTGTTTTGGAAACCAGCCAGCACTATTTGCTTCTTGGGCAGAGGATATGGAATTACCGTAAATTATATTGAAAAATTAGATTTATTCACCGCTGTGATAATTGATCTCCCAATCTGTCTCGGAGAGTTAGCAGCTGGTAAGAAAATAAAATGCAATTTAAATTTTTATTTATTTTTAAAACCCCCCACTTTAATTCAAGCGTGACAACAAATAAGGGGGAGGGGGAGAGGGCGAGTTTCTCACTTGCCAGTCCTCGTATTAAATCCTGATGATAAGAAAACAAAGCAAGAGGTGATTGCAGAGGTGTTTGAGAAATTCACAGTGCGCTGGCATTAAGCAGCACAGCTCTGCAGGGGGGTTTGATACCCTTGCACATAATTATGTGTAATTGCACCTCAGCCCTGAGCGAAGGGATTACGGCCAAGGACGTGCCTGGGGTGGAATCCCCGGGCTGGGCTGTCACTCTGCTGGAGCTGCTGCTATTGATGTTGACAAACCAACATTCCACAAGTGACTCCAGGAATTCAGCGCCTCTGTCAAACTCGGCCCATCAAATCTCTGACTGTTTTCTCTCGGGCCCTCAGAGGGAGAAGAACCAGCCCCGAAACCTGGCGTTCGTGATGGCTCCTCTCATTAAGGCTCTTCTCTGTCAGCCCCTGCTCAAATCACATCACACATTACAGATGGAGACAGGATTTGGGTTTTACACCGAGATTAGCTCCGAGGAAATGTATTTTTATCTGCTGGGAGCAGAAAGAAAGAACTCCATAATTCACCGTAACCCAATCACTTACAAAGTGATCGGCCAAACAGTGTTTGCGGGGGCTTGAAAAATCTCATGCTGTCATCGGTAATAAAATAAGAATGATAATCCTGCTCCCTGGCTGAAGGGGAGCACGGGAATGGACACGGCATTAAAAGGCAGGATAATGGTGCGAGGGAGAGGGGGAAATCCTGGCTGGAGCCAGCGCAGTCTGGCAGCCCCATTTACAGCAGCAGATAAACACGGTGAGTTCTTAAAATTGCCAGCCCCTAAACTTTGGACGTGGAGCAGCTCTGACTTCATTTCACAGTACCTGGTGGGTACCTGGTACCCACCCCAAGGCGAAGGATCACTGAGGCTGGAAAAGCCTTCCAAGGTCATCAAATCCAAGCTGTGCCCAATCCCCACCTTGTCCCCAGCCCAGAGCACTGAGTGGCACATCCAGGCCTTCCTTGGACACCCCCAGGGATGGGGACTCCAAACCTCCCCGGGCAGCCCCTTCCCATTTCCCTCTGTCCCTCCTGGGGATGAGGAGCAGGGAGCTTTGGGGGAATTCGGCACTGAAAGGGAGGTTTGGAAAGACCCAGGTCTCCCTCAGCCAGTGGAGGAAATAGAAAGGGGGAAACAGAAAGAAATAGAAGCAAACAGAAAAAACCAGAAGGAAACAGAAGGAACTAGAAGGAAATAGAAGCAAACAGAAAGAAACAGAAGCAAACAGAAAAAACAAAAAGGAAACAGGATGAAATAGAAGGAAACAGAAGGAAATACAAGGAAATAAAAAGAAATAGAAACAAACAGAAAGAAATAGAGGAAACAGAAGAAAATAGAAGCAAACAGAAGGCCTGACCTGACACTCAGACCAGCAAGTCATACTGAAATATTTCACCAATAATTCACGACTATTGGACAAATATAATTCATCCTGGCTGTATTAGAAGCTTTGATACATCATGAAGCAAATTATTAGCTGGAGTGACCTTTTATTTTCTAATTACAACAGTAAATAATATCACAGAAATAAAAAAGTGGTGCAGAGAATCCCAGCGTAGCAGCAGTGCCACTAAAACCAAACCTTTCTGGTAGCACAGGGAGGGTTAATCAGTCTGAAAATTCAGAACCATTTCCTTCCACACTTGTGCTGTGGCATTTGCACAGATTATCAGTGGGGTACAGCAACAAGAGCGGCTCACGTAGCTTAAAAAATACATTATTTATATATATATTATATACATATAATAACATATAATGAAGTAACAAGCACCCAGGCAGGCCAAGTGTATTTTTGTTCTCTAATCTTCACATCCAGAAGCCACCTCACTGGCAGGATCATCCTTCTCTGTCTGCAGCATTGTTCCAGCTGTTGAGTAGGTTAAGAACATTTGTATTATTATTATTATTCCCACTATTTCTGATTTGCATGCTAATAGTTATCTAGCAGTTCAAATCTCAATTAGGAGCCCACACAGCACGATTCACGGCGAGGTTGTAAATGTGGAAATGTACTCAGGCTCACAATGAAAGCAGCTCATCACCCAGCACTGGGGTTTAGTGTTATTAATTTGGTGTCATTGAAAGGCTTCAGAGTGCTTGCTTCAGTTAACGCACGTTCCTGGATACGTTGGCTGCTTTTTATTGTGATGGATTTTATGTTTCAATCACACAAAGTTGCCCAGGGCCTTTCAGCAGGGCTTTTTTTCTTTCATGAAATCAAGGTAAATGAAATGTGTCGGCCCATCAGCACCTCTCCAACAGGATTTTCCTCACCAGCACTCGGGATGGAACAAACCCTGCAAAACTGCTACGGAAATGGAATTCCTCAAGCCAGTCCTGAGCAAGAGCAGCAGTGAGGGGGCTAAATGGGGATTAATTACTGCCTGAAGAAACTCACATCCCTTAAAATCACATCATCGTCATCACCTCACACCCCAAGTCCTCATCCTGAAGTTCCCAGTTCTGCCCTACACCTTCTGTACACCTTCGGAAAAATCCTGTTGTGCCTCCAGTGCTGTTTTCCCTGGTTTTCCCTTTTTTTTTTTTGGCCTCTCAGCATGGGCAGTGTGACTGCCAGTGCACTGAGGGCTGTGAACACAGGACACAGAGCCAAGGACAGCAACAACCTCTGCACAGAAACCACAAACACTAAAAATAAAGGGGAGCTTTGCCCGGCTAAGGACGGAGCCAACTGATTCTGCTTATTTAGGAGGTTTCAGTAGCGGTGTCAACAGGTTACTGGGACATGATTTCAGTGCTGTGTCCCCCAGCACGGTGCCAACGGCCACCTCAGCAGCTTCTGACACGCAGCAGCCTCCCCTTCCTCCCTTCCTGCACTCGACAGCAACCTCCAGGTAATTATCCACAAGGGCAGAGCCCCAGGAGAAGCCATTTCTCACTCCACTGCTGCTCAAGGGCCAGCAGGTTAAACAAGTGATGGAAAACCTCTGGGAGCCGCTCTCTTGCTTCCCCTCGCAGCCCCTCGTGCACGGGGATTCGTGTCCTCCACCCCGGGCAGGGCTTGGAGGGGGCTTATGGCACCTTGGGGAGGCAATAAATTGGTGGCAGCACAGGAGACATTGTCTCGTGGTCAAATGACAGCTGCAAAGAGGGAGGAATGGGGTAAAAAAGCTGCTGAAAATGTTTTTGTAACAGCCACTAAGCAAAAAAACCAGGTTTTGGGGGAAACCATATTGCAATTTATCTCTGATGGCTGCAATACTGGGAGGTGTTTAAGGACCAGTGTAACCACACACAGCTTCTGCTTCCACAGGCGCTGCAGTGAGTCACATCCCTGGGACAAGGGGTATTTGCAGATGGAAAAGCCGTGGTCCCTCCCACCAACCACCTCTGAAGGACTTTAAAAATGTTGCTAACACCCCAAAAGGAAGCAAAGCAAACAGTGGGAACGGCAGGGCTGGGGCAGCACGGAGCGACGGCTCCTCCGGGGTTTCTGGCTGGATTTTGGCACCTCCCGTGCTGTGAGCAGAGGAAAGGATCCAAGCACTGGTGTGCTCACCAGACCCCTCTGATCATCAGCCCTGCCAGGACTCCTCATGATTAAACACAACTCAAAGAAGGTTTTTTAATCATGACTTATTACTATGGTAACACCAGGCAGTCAAAGGGAATTATGCAATGTCCTCCCCAGGGGTGGGAGAGGGAGAGGCAGCTCCGGTCACGGAGCACCTGGAGCTCAACAGGTGAGCCAGGGAGGGAGAACAGAGAGAAAAACCTGGCCCAGGCTTCTCCCCACTAATTAGCAACTCAACAATCAATATTGCAGAGCCACCTGGAAGCCCAGTCTTTCCCTGAACCACTGGGCCTGGTGCTGTACAAAGCACAGGCAGCTCAGAGACAGAATTTTGGTTGCAAATCAAAAGGCTGAGGGAATTGGGATTGTTCAGCCTGGGAAAGAGAAGCTTTGGGGTGTCCTAATTTTGGCCTTCCAGTGCCTGAAGGGAGCCCACAAGAGGATGGCAGGGGCTGGAAGGAGACGATCCTTAAGGTCCCTTCCAACCCAAACCATCCAGTGATCACATCTTGCAATAAACACAAAGTTTCTCACTCCTGAAGTGAAAGAGAAGGAATTTACCCCAAAACACACCACAGATTTCCCCACTTGGACATTCCCTTGAAGCCTGACTTGGGTAGGGCACTCTCCCTGGGGTGCACATTGGTGTCAGCACAGAAATGGACCTATTATTGTTATTTCTGGGCTTTGTTTCCCACCACAGCCTCCAAAAAGCACTTGTTGCATTATAGGGGAGAAATAAAACCCCTTTTATATCCCTACAAGGAAATGATTGGATAATTACTCAACAGTAAAGCAGAACATGTACGAAAGTGCCGTTCTCATCATCATTCCTTGAAGCATCTTGTCATTATTATTAGGAAATGATCTATTTGTGCCAGGCTAATTCATATGGATTGTAATTCCAGGACATAAATTACCCTGCCATGTGTACTCAGAGCAGAGGAACAGCAGCAGAGGTGCTGAATGTTCAAACCAATTTGTTAACAGCTTTTTCCTCCCCAACCTACTGCCCTCCTTTTCAATCTGCTGCATCCCAAAGAGTTTCCAAGGGCAGATATCCATATATATTTATTAGAAAGCCGTGCCCTAAAACATCTGAGGTTACCTCTTGGAACTCATTCACAGGCTCTGTCGCAGGGAGAGTGGTTTAATGGTGCAGGAAATACATCTCTGTAAAGCTGTGTACATCCTGCTTTAGTGGTGACAGAGAGATTATGGCCCATCAAATAAGTAAATTAATTTAGTGCGTGTGAAGGAGGATGGAAGCAAAGGAGAATTCCCCTCGTGAAACTCATTCCAAGCACCAAGCTCCTCTTTCCTCATCTACAACCACTGAACAGCTTCCAAGAGTTTCCCAGAGTGGCCAAAATATCTACAGATATTTTAGAAGAAGTGTTAGAAGTGTTTAGAAGGTTTAGAAGTGTTTAGAAGGTTCCGGGAAGGTTGGGCCAGAACCTCTTGTCCCTCAAGTCTCAGTGGTCAAATAGCTTTTCTTCCTTGCCTGCCTGGTACCCACCCCAAGGCGAAGAACTGCAGGGACTTCTCCCCACAAAAGGATGACAAATTCCTCACCCCTCCCCATCAGAACCTTTCTCCTCGTGCTCTGAACGCACACGGATCAGCTCTGCCTGCCTTGGGTTTTTTTTTTTTTTGGAGATGTTTCACTTTCTCCGACCATTTCTCACCGAGAGGGCGAACAGAGGCGAATTTTAAACAAACCCCGAGCTGTGACTCCGCTGCCTTTGGCATTTCTCAGCCCTGTTCTCACTCTGTTAAACACCGGCTCTTCGCAGGGAGGGAACAGGGGCCGACAATCCGTGGCTTTGCATAACAAAAACCCCGTTTAGTCGAGCAGTGGGGGACGGAGTCTCTTCAGGAAACCAGATAATCCAGAAACTGGTGCTAATAAGTTATTGACTTCCCCACTGCTCTTCCAGGAGCAGCTCATGGCTTCCGGTAATCGCTTTGCTTCCACCCTCAGAGTCCAGCTGTGGCTCTTGGAAGAGCTCATTTATGGCAGCTTGCGATAATGGGATATTTTAGCAATGTCAGCTTTTGCACAAGATATAAAAATCCACCGATTTACTGCCCCCTGCTCCCAGTGCAATCAGAAAAGGCAAGGAAGCCCATAAAGTGTGTCTCAGTCACATTTAGGTGAACGCGGCTCCCCTTTCCTGCCCTGCCCGTGTTTGGATCGAGTTCCCTGCCAGGCACAGAGGACCCGCGTGTCCTTCCTGCCCTGGCGATGCTGTGCCAGGAGCTCAGCCCGGGTGCAGATGCAGCTGCCAGGATGCTGCTACCTGAGAGCTGCGAGATGTTATTTCTGCTCCTGCCTCTGACACCGAGCTCTCTTTGCTCTGCCCAAGAGACAGAATCACAGCAGGGATGGAAGGACCACGCTGGACCCGCAGGTCCTGCTCTCCCCTCAGCCTGTCCAGGTGCCCAAGGTTGTTCCTCCCCTGGTGCAGGATCTGCTTTTCCCTTTGCTGAATTCCAGACAGTTCCTCTGTGCCCACCTCTCCGGCACCCCGGGGTTCTCCTCCCAGTTTTGTGCCACCAGAGAACTCGCTGAGGAGGCTCCTGCCCCTTCAGCAAGGCATTGGTAAATAAATTAACCCTGGGCCCAGGACTGAACCTTGAATAGTCACAGAACTACTTCTGATTCTGGTCTTGGCTCTCCAGGACACCCCCACAGCTGGAGCTAAATTTTAAATTTAAGGCTTTAAATCAGGCAGCTTGAGCACAGCCAGATCTGGGTTTGGAAGTGCTGGTTCCAGGATTTACCTGAGTGAAATTCAGGGCAGTGCTCAGAGCTGCAGCTGTGAACAGGTGTGACACAGGCAGCTCTCTCCTCTAATTGCACCAGACTGCATCTTCTTGGGGACCTGCAGTCTCTTCTGCTGCCTTTCCAAAGCACCTGGCACAGCAACATGTTGATGCAAGGAGGCTCCCAGGCAAGGATCTGATGCTAATTAAAAAGATGAGCACGCCAGACCTTCAGTCTATAAATCAACAACATCCCCTGCCACGACCACACAGTCAATTTACAGCAGCTGAGTTCTCATTGTGGGGAGTGACGCTTCAGCACCAGCCAGAGCTGCCCACAGCTAACCCCAAACAATGCTTCACATGGACCAGGGAAAAAACACTTTGTTAGCAGGGCTGGAGGAGAACAGAGGGAGCACTTTCTGGGCTGGTGGCACTTGGAAGGCACCCCTGTGACTTGGGAAGGTCAGGAAAGGCTTTAGAGGAACCAGGGTCTCTCCAACAGCTGCCCTGCTAATGAGGCACATCCGTCTCCACCCAGCACACCCAGTGTCCTTCTGCCTTTGGAGCAGCTGATTTAGGAAAACCAAGACTTGCACATCGGTGTTTTCAATAAATCCTGACTAAATAATCACAGCTGGGCCCTTCTGCCCTTAAAAGCTGAACATTTCTTACAGCAGCGAGGGAAGATTCTTGATATGATGGCAGGAGAGAAAAGGGGGGCAGGGAAGACTTTCTGGAGTTGGAAGGAGAGAATAATAAATATATTTTTCCCCTTTAACTGAGGCAGCTTTTACAGCGAAGCTAAAACACTGCAGGGACTCCTGGGGATCAGATCCTGTCAAAGGTTTGCATTTCAGGCTGAGCTTTGAAAGGTGAGGGCAGTGCATTTGCTGGGAGACAGAATGATAACTTCGTCCTTCAGGCTGAAATAACAGAGCTGAACATATTTCCATTCAAACAAGAGCAGAATCCCCGGGATAAAGGGTAAGTGGGTGTGGATGCGTGCACTGGAGGAGCAGCAGAACACAGAACATCACTGTGAGGGTCACAGGGGAGATTCTGTGCCTCTGGGAGGATGCTCTCAGGGGCTGGGCAGCGCTTGACCTCCTGGGCTCTGGAAAGCTACAGCAGGGAAAGCTGGAACTGGTTATCACAGAATCCTCGTGGAATGGTTCGGGTTGGGAGGGGACTTAAAGCCCATCCTGTTCCACCCCCTGCCATGGGCAGGGACACCTTCCACTATCCCAGGCTGCTCCAAGCCCCATCCAAGCCGGCCTGGGACACTTCCAGGGATGAGCATTATGAGGCCTGATAACAACCCTGCACTTCAGGGTTCAAAGTTTGCAAGATGAGCTGAAGGAGGAAGAGCGGATCCACCACAACCCCTCGAATCGCTCCATCCCAGGGAGAACAGCAGGGGAGAAATCAATAACCCGAGCAAGAAACTGTAATAACAGCTGACATTTATCCAGCATGGATAGCCAGGTGTCCCCAAACACTTGACAGATATTACAGGCTGAGCTGATTTACAAGCAGGGATCTGGCTCCTTGCACAACATCGATTCCCACGCCGAGGCAAAGGAACTCCCGTGGATTTTGTGGTGACCTTCACCCACCTCTCCACTCCAGGGCGAGTGTTGGGATGCTCTGACCTTCCACATCCCACACGGTTTAGCGTGGAAATTCCCTGCACCAGGAATAAGGCAGCTTGCATTCGGGGGAGGTAATCATTTGTTTTGGGCAGCTGCACAGAAAACATCCAAATATTGTGAGAGAGGCTCAGAAGCACCTTCACGGTGCTCTGCTCACCTTGTAATCTCCTCCTTCCCATCAGGAGTCCGGCTCACATATCCCTCTGCCTTCCATTAGACAGGGAACTATTCCAGGCAGCTCCTCACCCTGGATTTGGAGAGGGCACAGCAGCTCAGCACAAGCAGCAGTGACACTTTGAACAAGGTGTTTCCTTGTCTCTGCCTCAGCCTTACATTCCTTCTACAAAGGGAAAAAAGGAAAATGGGAGAGAGGGTAAGAACAGGATTCAAAAGCTCAGAAAAAACCCCCAAAACAAACCCCAACCCCACTGCCTTGGAGCTGGCAGGGCAAGCACAGGTCTGATGGCACTGAGGGCTCCAGGACCCCAAATGCTTGTTAGGCTTGAGGCACCGAAGTGACACCACTCCACGTGACACTGCCCACTGCAGCAGGCGATGCCTTGTCTGTGCTGGAGTCCAAACAGGTCCAGCTACACCGAGGGGGTACTGAAACCTCTGTAATTTAAAGAGATCTGAAGGGCAAACGTATTGGGTTTCCATGTCCTGGTTTCGGTAGCAGCGGGGCTACAGGGGTGGCTTCTGTGAGAGGCTGCCAGAAGCTTCCTCCATGTCCAGCAGAGCCAATCCTTGCTAGGTCCAAAGATGGACGTGCTGCTGGCCAAGCCTGGGCCAGTTAGAAATGGTGGTAATGCCCCTGGGATAACAGATTTAAGAAGAAACCAAAATGAAAAGTTGTTGCGCAGTTGGAATCGCAGCCAGAGAAGAGCGGGGTGAGAACTTCTGGGAGGAACAGCTCTGCAGACACCACGGACAGGGGAGAGGAGGGACAGGAGCTGGGATTCCACTGCAGGCTGTGGTGAAGACCACGGTGAGGCAGCTGTGCCCCTGCAAGCCCTAGAGATCCATGGGGATGCAGAGATCCCCCCGCAGCCCCTGGAGATCC
>VZTD01004777.1:1918015-1938992 GCA_013397725.1 Rhagologus leucostigma
GGAGCCCCTGCCAGAGCAGGGGGATGCCTGGAGAGTGCTGTGATCCTGTGGGAGCCCCGAGGACAGAGAGGACCCTGCTGGAGCAGCCTGTCCTTGCAGGACTGACCCCACGGCAGTAACCCACGCTGCAGCAGTGTGAGGGGGCTGCTGCCCGTGGGACAGACTCACCTCGAAGAAGTTCCTGCAGAACTCTCCTGTGGGAGGGAGCCCAGGGTGCAGCAGGGGAACGACTCCTGTCCCTGAGCAGTGGGAGAAGCCACGGGGGATGAACTGACCACAGCCCCCATTCCCTGTGCTGCTGGGGTAGGAGGTAGAGCTGGGAAGGAGGGAGGGGTGGGGGGAAGGTGTTTTTAAGGGTTTATTTTACTTCTCATTATCCTGCTCTGATTTTGTTGGCAATAAATTCACTCCATATCTCTAATTAGAGCCTGTTTTGCCCATGATGAGTGATCTCTCCGGGTCCTTATCTCAACCCACGAAACCTTCATTAAATTTTCTCTCCCCTGTCCAGCTGTGGAGGGGAGTGAGGGAATGGATTTGGTGGGTGCTTGGAGTCCGGCCAGAATCAACCCACTGCCCCAAGGGTGCACATCCGCTTCACACCTCACCCCAAGGGGCAGCTCACCCTCTCCAGAGCTCAGGGTTGTTACGGGAGGTCACAGAGGGCACAGACACCGAGCCAGGTGCTGCTCACACACTGCAAGACACCCAAGGTGTGGAGCCACAAATCTCTACAAGACACGGCACAACTGCCTTGTCTTCCTCTGCACCCCAGCACCGCTTGGGAGAGGGACTTCCATTCAACATCCACCATGGAAACACCACATCCCCACCTCTCTCTTGGCTTGGAGCTGCCGCATGTTTGCTTCTAATAACCATGTAAACATATGGGGATTTATCCTGATGATCAATAAAATAATCCTTGAATTTTTCATGTGTTTTTCACCTCGTGTTTTCCTCCTCAGGGCACTCTCGCCGTGCTGCACATGGAGCGTGGGAGGAAGCGAAGGAAGCCGGAGCTGTGAATCCCAGGATCACCCTTTGCACTGGAAGCAGCACCGCTGCCTCGTGCAACAGAGGAAAAACACCGAGGTCTGAAACTCCTCACCCCTTCTCCTTTTCCTGAATGGAACCCTGGTTTGATCCCCCCAGGTTTCCCTTGTCCCTGCCCCTGAGGACACCACCCAGCTGTGGCTGAAGTGGCACCCCCGAGCTGGCCTCGGCCAGCTCTGGAATCAGCCCTTCCCACAGTCTCCTCCCAGCTCACTTCCCCCTGCTCCTTCCACAGATTCCCGACTTTCAAATTAAACATGCAGGAAAGGTGGGAAGTTCTGTGTGGGGAGTCCAAAAGAAAAGCAGCACCAACAGCCCATCCCAACTTCTTCAAGGGCTTCCCGAATTCCCACTTCACATTTCTCCCTCAGAACATCAGTGCTGCTGAGCAGCTCTGCCACTCTGGGACGTGTGACAATTCCTCTGCTATTTCCATAAGCCCTGGGAGAAGAGTGGAGGATGGATTTGCATGGAACTGCTGCAAAGTTTCCCAGCTCGCTGCAGCTTGAAATCACAAAAGAGGAGCTGGATGGGAGGTTGTTGAGACAGATAAGACACAAAACACTCCTCCTTTCAGGCAACAGATTCTCTTCCAGGCCTTGGGTAGCTGCAAAGAAAGAGAAAAACTGTTCTAAACTCTCCAGTGATTGTTCCATCAGCATCAGCTTCAATCCATCAATCAGTCTGAGCTTCCAACTCGGAATTCACAGTAAACCAAGATAATGGGAAAAACCCTGAGGAAATAGGAATAAAAACAATCCAGTTGCCAAGAAATCAGCCCCCAAAGCGTTTGCATCTCGCCCCTCCAAACCCTGAAGGACAGAGTGAAGCCCTCCCAGCTAAACCTGCTGCTGGTGGTGTTCTGATTGCTGCTCATGTCCTCGCTATACTTGAGCTCCTTCCAGATAAACAAACCTGGATTAAGTTTTCCAGTATCATAATCGTAATTGGGGAAGAAAATTAAAATCTTACTGCTATTTGTTCAGCATTATAAAAGTGACTGTGTCAGGCCTAACAAGCATCATTAGTTCCACTGAGAAGCCTTTCAGCTCCACGCAGGGACCAGAGCTTGGTTAAACACCCATTGAGATGTTGTTCCCCAACTCAGATTTCTCAGCTGGGTGACTCAACAGGCTTTCCCTAATTTGCCAGTCACCAATAGCAACCCCTAAACCCCCCAAAAAAGAGCACACAGAAGGATTTTTGGCAGCTCCCAGTGCCTAGAACAGGGTTGGGGTGAGGTCGTGGGCTCTCCTTATATTAAAAGCTCTGCACACAGGGGATGTTATGAATGAAAAGCAACGTGGAACGTGATGAGGAGCCAGGTAAAGGAGCTTGGATGGCAGGAATTATGTTGAACCTTCTCCCAAATGTTAACCTTGTCCCGTGTTCTCCAGGAGGCAGGGCTGGGGTGGTGGCAGTGGCTGCACTCACCCTCCAGCTGCTCTGAATTAGGGATTTTAAGTTCCCTCCTCAGGTGTGGAGTCTCTGCAGCTGCTCCCTGAGACCAAGCCAGACGTGTTATCACTCACCCTCCCCAGAGCCTCGGCAGCAAACAGCCAGCCCGAGAGGATTTACGAGGAACACACCGATCCCAAATCCCTCTTGTTAAAGTTTATTGCTATGGCAAATCTCTGCTGCAGAGGGAGGTTGTTGTAGCAACGCTTTGCCACGATTTTAACTTCACCTCTCTCTCCTCCTGCCCCCAGAGGCGTCATCTCCACCCTGGAGCTGCTCAGTGAGGTGGCAGAGGCAGGGGATGCCCTGCACAGCTCCCTGGAGCATCTCCCTCTCCTGCTTCCCCCAGCATTCCACATCCATCGCAGGCAGTTCTGCATCTTATTTGGAGAACAGCACTGGAAACACGTTACAAACACGCCCACTGCCAAAGCAGCTCCCCAGACTGAGCCATCCTTGGCACAAAGTTAAGGATGCAGTCTCCAACAGTTCGGATTAAGCTTTTTTTCTCCCTTATCCATTATGAATTTGGGTTAGGAAGAAAACTCTTCATGGACACCTGCCTAAATCCAGGTGTATTTTGACTGCGCCGCATTTATGGTGGTTATTCGGTTTGTGGTACCCAAATAGTGCCAGAGCAGAGGGTGCACACATTCCCTTCTACTGCTCCTGTCAGCAAGAATATTCCCTTTGGACCTTCCAGTCCCCAGAGGAATTTCACCAGAAGCAGCCAGACAAGCCCACGGACACTTTTGTTTCTCCTCTACAGCTCATTCAGCTGTAGCCTCGTGTTCCCTGCACGAGAGCCCAGCGCTCCCACCTTAACGCAGGCTCCAAATAACATCTCCCCTTCCTTTCCTATCTCTGCTTTTTCATCTTTCCTAACTCCACGCTACATTTCTTCCTTGCAAACACCCAATTTAGATGGCATCAGGAGGTGCTAACAAAAAATGCTTCACTGTCTTGTCAGCAGATTACAGAAAGGCGTCTCATTCAAGTTTATCCAGTTGGAAACAGAAGTAATTGATGTGAACTTGAAAAATATATGATTTGGAAGAGGGGGTGGGGGAAGCTTCTCGCCGGCATCGCTGTTCCACCCAGCTCGTCCCTCAGTCGCTCACCCGGGGCTGGTTAATCAGGAGCTCCATTATCACCTCCCTTTCCCGCATTTACCCCGGGCACAAGGAGCTGGGATGAGGACAAGGTGTAAATGCGCACGTGCTGCAGGTCCTGGTCTGGCTCTGCTCTCTGAAAATGAAGCTGCAGCGAAGGGAGAACCAGGGATTCAATTAGGACAGGGACTGTGTTTGCCCAGGCAGGGATGGGGTACGGGGCGGGGGGACAGGAGTGAGGTCCCTGTTCCCCCTCCCTTGGTCACAGCTGCCCCTTCTGACAGTGACAGCTTCACTTCCAAAGGCAGGAGCAGCAGGGAATATTAGAATCCCAGAATAGTCTGGGTTGGAAAAGACATTAAAGCCCATCCAGTTCCCCCCCTTGCCATGGGCAGGGACACCTTCCACTATCCCAAGCCCCATCCAATCCGGCCTTGGACACTTCCAGGGACCCAGGGGCAGCCACAGCTTCTCTGGGCACCCTGTGCCAGGGTCTCCCCACCCTTACAGGGAAGAATTCCTTCCCAATATCCCATCTAACCCTGCCCTCTCTCAGTTTGAAGCCATTCCCCCTTGTCCTGTCATGCCCTTGTAAAAAGTTTAGGGAGTGGTGACTCCTGAGCAGGGCTGAGACACAGCAGCACCCCCTGATCCCCAGAGATCCCAGCAATGTCCCAGCACTTCCCACAGCTGCACCAAACATCTGCCACGCCCTGCTCAGGAGATGGGAACACCAAGTCCCAGCACAGCACAGGGGTCCTGACATTCCCTCCGGATCTCCCAGGTCAGAACCCGACTCTGAGCCACGGCAGCGAATTAAAGCCCTTTTGCCCAAGACACAGAAGTACCCGTGGGTGAACACTGACATTTCCCTCGTGCAGCTGCACCATCCTATTAAAACCAGAATTATCTTTGCAATCAGCTCTCCTCATCCCAGCTAAACAACCCCTCCCAGCCCTGCTCAACTGTGCAGCATTGCAGAAGTGCAAAGCACGTCACTCCAAAGCACAGTTTGAAGTTATTGTTATTATTATTATTTCTACTGCACAGAGCCCCCTCAGCTGAGAGTCCAACCAGAACAGGTGTTGCACACCCTTTATTTCAATTAAATACTGTAATAGGGAGAGCAGCCCAAGGCTACAGGGAGCCAAATTAGAAAATTGCATGGAAAACACAAATAAAATGGATCAGAGTCACTCAGGTGAGGCTCACAGGAACGTGGCTGCCTGCTCCTCTGGGCAGCTCTGCTACTAAGGAATGAGGCAGTCGGTTCTCAGGGAAGGGCCCTCTCACAGTGACATTTTCTGCTGACACCATGGGAAGCCACGGCTTCTGCTGAAGGGGAGGAACAAATCCTGCCTCGGATGGACCCTCCCAGGTTTGTCTGAGACTGTCACAGAGCTGAGAACTGAACTCAGGCAATTGCTGTTGAATGTCCGAGTTGTCTGCAGCGCCAAGGTGAGAAGTCACACGAGCCCAGCAGCTGAAAGCCTTTGGAAGGATATTTTCCCAGCAGATTTTAATTTTGGAAAGGAAAAATGGACTAGACTAGAAGCTCTCTCCAGTACAAGCACTGGACATCACTTTGCCAAGGCAGCCCACCTGGGAGTCCTGGAAATGAGGACTCAGCCATAACAGTTTGTCCTCCTCTGCTCCACATTCTGGGGTCCTGCATCAAAGCAGATAAATAAAGCACCCAACCCCATGCCCACGCTGCCAATAAACTAATGTGCTTTCCCTCGGGATGGAGCCATTCCGGAAGGGAAGCAGCATTTACAAAAGCTGACACTGATTTCGGGAGAAATATATTTGGAACAGTGGAAACATGGCACTAAAATCCGCCTCTCCTTTTCTTTGAAATTAAAAACCCCAACACAACCCTTTCCTCAGATTCCTCCCCGGGAAAATGAAGCCAATTTTCCAGCATCCCAATGAATATTTGAAAGATGAGTGTTTCCTTAAGCTAATTGGTGCCCATTATCATGGAATTAAAAGCCAAATGGATTGAAGGCAATTGAGCCTCATCACTTTCATTATTCTCTTCTCCCCAAAGACATTCCTGATTTTTAACTCCTCTGACCCTTGGGCTTTCAGACAGGTTTTCTGACAGGCTTTCTCACAGCACGAGAGCTCAAGGAAAGGTCCATGAACTGCAGAAGGCAGAAGGGACAGGTGGAGAGGCAGCATCCGTGGTAAACAGTTCCAGAGGGAATTCCAGCACGCTGGGAATGTGCTCCCACCAGTTTGCACCCGTCCCCTGCCTTCCCCCCATTTGTAACCCACACAGTGACCCAGAGCCTTGCTCCTCCTGTCCTCGCTACTCACCACAAGGGCTTTTTCCGTGCTAAATCCCACAATTCAGCTTCCAATCCAACACCCTGGATGCATCCCTGCTCCCCAGAAACCCTGCCTGGCTGGACAAACTGCGGGAGCAGGGCAGGTACAACCTTCAACAGCAGAGCTTCACCTTGCACCGATCTCCAAAATACAACTGAAGGACTTCAGATTTTTAAATTTAAAGTCTGACACAAGCAGCAGGTGACAGACTCTGTCCTTTCCTGTTGTCACAGCTATTCCACCTACCCAGAATCACCAGGACTTTTCCTTCAGGTCCCACCCACTTTGTTTTTCGCCTTTTCCCGTGGTTGGCTCCTCATTGCAGGCGAACCAAAGCCCCCAGGACAGCAGCACTGAGCAGCTGCTTGTTCACCGAACAGCCCAAGTGTGCATTGGCACCTCTTAAAACCCGGCACACAGAACTATTTGTTACTCAGCTGAAAGGCTCCCAGGGAAGCTTTTGTGGCTGAAATGTGACTTTTCCCCCTTTCCATAAAGGAGGAAAACAAGTCCAAGCAACTCCTGCAGGCAGCTTCCCATTTATTGCCACCTCTTCCAGCAGTGTGCACTGGGGACTGCCGTGAGGAACTACAGGAATTGGGAATGAATTCCTGCTTTTGCCACCCAGACTCAGGCCCCGGCCACTGCACAAGGGACTAAAAGGGACTGCCAGTCTGGAGTTGGAATTTCCTTTGGGAAAGCTGTCAGCGCTCTCGGAGTCCCCCGATGAACACGCAGGTCTTTGAAGGAGGCCTGAGGAGTGATCTCAAGGAATGCCAGTCACGCCGAGCTCAGCCTTCCCCCCCTCCCACACGGGACTTTTGTTCACTCGCTGTTTACAGCTCAGAATTATTGTCATCATAAACGTTGAATCACGAGGCTGGAATCAAAGGGAAGGATTCCTGCTTTGTTTGTGGCTCCCTCCTTTGTTGCCCACCTTTCCCCCCCTCCCGTTTGGTTGTGTTCCTCATTCAGTTTATGTGACACATTTAAGTCTCGGAGGGATGAGAGCTATGGCAACAGGAGTTGTGCAGCTAATCCCTGCTGCAGAGTGCTGAAATCACACCGTGCAGCAGCACGCCAGCTGAGAGCAGCGATTCACAAGAGCAGCCCTGCTTTCATTCATGTGAAACTTGGGGAAAGAAGTGCCAGAAATTCTGTGCGAGGGGAAAAACTCAGGTGCCACGTGGGTCAGGGCAGTGGGTTTATAAAGCTGGAGCCTGGTCAAGGGAGGAGGTGGGAATGGGGCCTGGAAGGGTCAGGGCAGCCTGGAAACATAACAAGAAATGGCAGGGCCAGTGGAAATAGCTGGAAATTGGTAAAGACTCGCTTCTGTTGCATTTCTGCTCCAGGTCACTATTTCTGCTCATGGACAGGGGGTGATAATTCGATATTACACCACTCACAACCCTCCCTAAACTTTAATTCCCTTCAGCTGGTCCCAGTCTGAGCCAGAACCCGCAGGGACAACACCACAAACTGCTCCAGCTGGGGCTGAGGCTCCCTCCCTGCCCAGCCCAGCGAGCCCTGGGGCTTGCTGGGCACTGACACAGCCACCAAGCCCCAGCTCAGCCTCTCAGCACCACCAGGAACAGGGCACAAACTCCACAAACATCTCTATTTTTCAGAAAACCCCTCTGCTCTTTTTCTGCCTGGAAAGGTATCAGTGGTGTGGAGCTGTCTGTGCTGGCTCTGCTCCCCAGGATGTTCCTGGCTCCACGAACACCAGGGAAAAACCCCCAGCTGCTGTGGGACACCAGGAAATTGCTCCTACCTGGGCAGCCCAGCAAAAAACCAGGAATTAAACAAACCTCCTGAAATACCTGAACACTGCACACAGTAAAAAAAACCCAAGGAAAAAGCAGGGAAGCAAACCTCACTTGTGCTCTCCATTCAGCTCTGCACTGGGAATTAATCCATGATTCACAACTTCCCATCCGTGGGCTGAGAACCAACTGGTTATGAATGAATATTTTTGCAAACTAAAGAACGTGCAAAGTCTACTCTGGGACTGCTTTTGCACCAAAACCACGACTTTACAACCAACACCTGAATCCCAAAAAGAGCTGCACCGACTCACCCCAACCTTTACCTCCTTCTTGGAGAAGTTCAGTTGCTGTAGGGAGAGAGCTGAGACCCCTAAACCCACAAGGAGGTGGGATTAGGGAACAATCCCTCCCCTCCACAGCCAGAAATAAAGGATGATGCCAGACAGGTGTGGGCTGTGCTGGAATTTGGGTGGGATTCAAGTAGCA
Source organism: Rhagologus leucostigma (assembly GCA_013397725.1). Taxonomy (NCBI): domain Eukaryota; kingdom Metazoa; phylum Chordata; class Aves; order Passeriformes; genus Rhagologus; species Rhagologus leucostigma. The sequence goes on from VZTD01004777.1 coordinate 1,926,231, forward strand.
CCCTTTTTGTAATTAGCATGAGGTGTGAATGGAGGGCTGCTACAAAGGGAAGTTATAATTTATATTCTCATTTAGATGGCGTAATTTATTGTAAATAAAGAAATAAGTAAATAGAAGCTTTTCTTTTTAAGGAAAAAAAATAGATTTGAGATTGGGCAATAGAACCAGCAAAAAGCTGGAGGAGCCTCCTCAGGGTCCCTCTCAGCTGCTCCCCCTGCCAGGGACCACCTGAGCTGTTATTGTTCCCGAAATCCTAGGGATAAATCAAATTCCCTAACAGGGCCTCGTGGTGTCAGCAAGCCAGGCATTATTTTATTCTTGGCCAGGGTCTGGGTGTGTGGCTGACAAAGCTCTGGCCTCCACACAGAGCCTGATCCAAAACTTTTCCACTTATTTATAGATTTTCAGCAAACAAAGAAATTAATGGTCACTGGCTCTAAGCCACGCAATTCTCTTCATCATTTAGCATTCTATTGATTATTGATTTCTTGCTCTTCCTGCTTACCTGGCCCACCTCCTTTAGACCTTTTATCAGCAGGGACTTTCCAGATTTCCAGGCCTTGATCTCCTCTGTATCTCCTGGTTACTCCAACATCCTCCAAGTGCCATAAATTTAAGTTCCCGGATTCAACCTCCAAGTCCCTTTGGCTCAGTTTGTTGGAGCTGGTCAGGGTTGGTTTCAGCAAACTTAAGGTTTAAGGTGATTTAATGATCAAAGTAACAACAAAGGCCTGCGAGGAAACTCAGCCGGTGCTGGCTGAAAGTGGGCACTGCTCACAATTAATTAACAAACTCGTTAAAAATTAGTAAAGGAAGTGATACCATTTCCACTATTAACAGCCTTACTGAGCTTCAAGGAGATGGGTGTGGGACAGGAAGGGGAAGGAGAGGGAAAGGGAATGGGAGGGAAAAGGAAGGGGAGGGACCGCCATGCCTGGCCTGGCAGGGGGTTCCAGAACATTCCACACACTCCTGGAAGCTCAGCAGCTTCAGGATTCAGCTCCCCTGAATCTCGAAGGTAGGTTTTGTTCTGTTTTCACTTTGGGAAAAGTTTGTTCTTTCCCCTTGGTTCCGTGTTAGGGGATATTTTGGGAGTGATGGATGCGTGTGGTGAGTTCTCCCAGGGGAATTGTCCGTGCCACTGCAAGATTTGCAGTCAGATCTTCAACCTTCAGGTGTGCAGGGGTGAATGTAGAGCAGAATCAGCTCCTGAGGAGCTGGTGTGCTGACCAGGGATCTGTTCTTCATCCCTGGAATGGTACCTGTTTTCCAAGTGCACAGTCCTGGAGAGTTGGTATTTTCTTCTTATTATTTATTTTATTTATTATTTTAATGTTATTTTTGCCAATTTCCGTATTAATCTAATTTAATTCTTTCATTTTATTGGTAAATTTTAAATGGGGATTGGCTTTGCAACACCTGCCTAGTGCTGAGTCTGCCTCTGTAATTCTCTGTGCTCAGGTGTTGCTCCTCTGAGCTCTGGTTTAGGCTGGAGAGCTGGAAGAAAAGCAAAGTTTTCCCCACTTTTATTGGGAAATAAAGCGGTGCAGTTTGGCTGATTCTGCTGGTGGAGACTTGGGGAAGGAAAGGTGTGAACACCTGGAAAAATCCCTGATGAGCCTTGCAGCTCGCATAGAAACATGCAAATAAAGTGATTTTTGAAGCCATATGGAGATTTTGACTTTGTTCAAGCTGCACCTCAACATCTGCTGGGTACGTGGGATGGCTCAAACCACAGGTACCAGCCTTGTGTTTTCAGTGCTTTTGGAAATCCTGCTGCTCTGGGTATGGAAGGTTGTGCTGCTGTTTGTATTCCAGCAGTGCCTGTGATATGCTGGGTACAGGTTTACGAATATGCATTAAAAAATTCAAAAGGGGAGGTGTAATGTAGAAACACATTCCCATAAAATCCTTGTGGCATCTTCGTGGGAAGCTGGAACGTTTAATTCATTTGTGAACAGAAACTGGATGTGAGGGAAGCCCAGGGATTCCTGAGCATGGCAGAGGCACTTTAGGAAAAAACAGTGGGGTTTAAGGAGAGGGATGAGGGACAAGGCTTCTCCTGAAGTGGCTCCTGACACAGCTCTGGTGGCTGTAAGGAATTGTGGAGTGGTCCCTGTCGGGAGCAGCTTGTCCTTGCCTGTGTTCAGGACAGGAAAAGGGAATTTTACATGTGCTGCTGATAAACTCTGAGCCTCTCTGCTATCACTTCATGCATGTCAGGATTTGTCAGGGTAGGAAAGGAGATTATTGCAGATACTGCAGAGCAAGGGGCTCCCCGCTGTGGGTTTGGGATCAGCTCTGGGTGGGCACAGAACAGCTGGGAAAGGGTTTTTTTGGCTGCCTCGTGCAGGTGAGCCTGAAAATGCCCCCACTGCTGGCAGAAAATGCTGTTTGTGCTTCAGACTGGGGCCTGTCTGACACAAATTGGGAAGCACCTCTCCTAAATTTCCAGGGGTGCTGAGCAAAATGTGTTTCCTGTACCTGTTGTAACCTTCTGTTAGGTGGAGCCTGTCCTCGGGACTGAGATGTTGGTGGCTCCACAGACCTGGCAGAGCATCTGTACCCACCAAAAGTGCTAAATACACAAAAGCATCCGTTCTTCCTCGGAGAATCCATGGCAGGAAGCTTCATTAATCCACAGAACCCCCAAACAGTCTGAAGATTCCTTTAATGGAATAATTCCAGCTAATGCAACAAGACGTATTCAACCCACAAAATAGAAACTAAATCCAGCCACGGGAATTAACTGAGAGTACCTGAGGTAACATAATTATTTACCTAATTCTGAGCTTTGGATGTACCTGGGGGCTCTCATTGTTTCCCCATAAGCAAAGAGCAGCTTGGAGCCCACATAGAATTTACTTTAGACGGAGTGAAACAAGAATAAATAGAGCAACAGAAGTGAAATCTTTATTTAGAGCAGGTGTGCTGGGCTCCTCTCTGCCATGGCACATTAATCCGGCCTGCAGCGACCACAGCTGTCCTGCCAGAGCTGCAAACCTCGGGAACACAGAGGGGCAGAAGCAGGAGGGGATTGCCCACTGGAAATTCTCTGTGGCTTTGGTTATTTAGATGCGGTTTTCATTTTAAAGGGGTTGCAAAGCAGTTCCAGGGTACTTCAAAGCAGTGCTCAGGATAGAAATGTGCTTTTCTGTGTCCTGGAGGAGGGTGGGGAGAGGATGTCCAGGCAGCTGATCCTGGGGGGTACGGCAGGGTTTTTTAGTCTCTGTTTGGAAGGTTTGAGCAAACTGAGCTTAGGAAACCTCAGCCCAGCCATCCCCTCTCTTTCGGGGCATTTATTGCCTCTCTGAGGATGTTTCCCAGTGCTGCAGTCCCTGGTCTGGTGTTCAGAAAATGTGGAGTAGAAAATGCTGAAATCCTCAAGTGCTGCTGGGGAGGGAAGCGGGACCAGTGGTGCTCGTAGGAAAAAGCAGGTGAGGGAGTGGGGATGATCTCTGCTCCTGGTGGTAACCAAAACTCCTGGCCAAATCCCTGTTGAAACGTGATTAACACAGATCACTTATTTTAAGATTCTCTGCTCAGGTATTTTAAGGAACCTTTTATTGTTCCAAGTTCCCTTCAAGCTAAAATTTTGGCCTGGGAAGAGGAGGGTTTTTTAGCTTTGGTTTTTCTGTCAATGTCTAAGCTGGTCAGTAAAAAAATTCCCTTTGTTTCTCTGTTGCGTATTATTCCTCATGTGCCTGCTTTTGGGATAGGGTTTGTTTCCTAAAAAGCAAAGAGCTTTTGGCTCCTGTGTTGGAATGAGTAATTAGAGCAGTGAATGACAGTGAAAACATGAGGTTTTTTGGAAGCACAAAGGGTCGGAAAAGCATTCCTGCCTCAGCAGGGAACAGGAGGGGGATTGGAGAAGGGGTGAGCTTTGTTTACAGGCTCCTGAGCAAAGGTGAGAGATCTGAGCAGTGAAAAGTTCAGCACTGACAGACTTGTTAAAAGTTGCCCTTGACTGCTTACAGGCATCATTTTAATTTAAATGTAATAAAAACCTGAAAGGGAAAATTAAGATGCGGAAAGCAGTTGAAAAGCCTGTCTGAAGACATCTGCAAAATGGTTTTATTCTGAGCAAATATAAGAAAACTGTTTGGGTTTTTTATTGTCAAACAATAATTGTGCCTCCATTTATACAACGGCTTTTACAACCAAATCTCTTTCATAGATTGCTTCCAAAACAACGCAGAAGTTAATTTATTTTTAAACCCTGTTCCCATAACCCTCTTCTCCCTGGTGATGGAGCATCTCCATCATGGCAGGGAGTGGCTGGAGCCGAGGTTGTGAGGGACTGGGGGGATTTGGCTGGGGCAGAGCAGGGCAGGGACCCCGCTCAGCCCCGTTCCCTCGTGCTGAGCCCTGTGGCAGTGCCCTGACCTGGACCCACCCTCCCTGTGGTGCCAGCGTGGCACGAGCTGGGTTAGGGATGGGGGAGGATTGTTCTGCTCAGGGCACCTTTATCTCACTTGGATGTTTTTCTTTTCCTCCACTCAGTCCCTTCCCAGCTGCTTCCCAGCCCTTTTCCCAGTCCAGCTTTGTCCAGGTCTCAGCAGAAAGTGCTCCCTGTGCTCTCAGCTCTCTTCTGTGATCGTTTTAGCACGGCTAGATCTGTGCATCCCACTTCAGTTCCCAACCAGGCCTGAAAATGAAGCAATCTGCTTGCAATAAATACAAAACTAGAGGCGCCTGTTTCCCATACCCTCTAAAAATCCCACTGCTGTCTCCAGAGGATGAGGAATATTTCTGTCCCACAGGTCCCACAGACACAACCCTGTCAGATTTCCAGATCTGGGAATATTTTGTAAGATCACGCAGTGTAATCAATAGATCATGGGAGTGGGGTATTGAGGTGTAGGAGCTCTCTCAGCTGTGCAAACCCCTTTGGATTCAGCTGGAGAGTGAGGCCACATCACAATATATGGGATTTTCTGTGCAGGGTGAAATGGCCACTGCTCTAATGATCTGCATTTCTCTGTCCTCTTCTGATGGGAGCTCAGAGCGCTGTGAAATGAGGAGGTTTTGACCTGTTTGGCTGTGTCTGATGTCAGGAAAGCAAAACAATGCCAGAACCTAAACCCAGAAGCCCCAAGAATCCTGACTTGGGCTTTGTGCTTAGAAGGCAGGAACTGAATCTTTCCCTGGGTGAGGAACTTGAAACCTACAGCCAATTAATAACTGCTGTAAAATAGTGCTTTCGTCTGGAAATGCTGACAGAGAATTTAGTGCACCTTGTGGAGGGCAGGGGGGTTACAGATTAATTAATTAAGTTTTGGAAAGTCTGTAATCCTTGGACAAAGGGCTCTGTAGATGTAATATGCAACAGCTATTACTGCAAGCTCCTCTGGTTTCAGATGGGCTGGGGACAGGAGGTGCCTTTAAAAGAGAATCCCTGAGGTGACCAGGCCAGGTTGGCCAACCCGGGATAGTGGGAGGTGTTGCTGCCATAGCAGGGGGTGGCACTGGATGAGCTTTGAGGTCCCTTCCAACCCAAACCATTCCATGATCCTTAAGAAAAGAGAGCCTGGCTCATGATGTGGTCAAGCAGAAGGCTCGAAGGCCTCTCTGTTCTGGGGTGTGTTTGAGATTTGGGCTTTTGAGGCTCTTTTGGGCTGCCTGGGGTGATCAGGCTCCCCCAGGCGTTGGTGTGTGTCTGTATCCAGAGCAGTTTTGGTGACTGCAGGGACCACAGCCCCTGGCCCCGTGTCCCCAGCAGCCCTTGCTGAGTGGGACCAGCTTCACTGCCCTGGGGCAGCAGCTCCAGAGTTCAACTCAGCTGATCAAGCAGCACCTTGTCCCTGAGTGTCCTCCTACAGCTTTGTCACCTGCTGTCCTGGTGACAGTGGCAGGGTTGTGGGAGCCCTTGTGTGGCTGGAAGTGCCTCCAGGACAGGCCCCTGCAGTGCTCGGGACAGCGGGGATGTCACGGACACGCAAAGCTCTGTAACCTTGCGTTGAAGGATGTGGCTGCTGTGACCTGGCTGAGGAGCTGCCTTTGTCCCCGTGTCAGTGACTTGGGTCACCGGGACGTGTCTGGCAGTGCTGGTGGAAGCAGCACAAGGCTTGGGACCTGCCTAGAGAGGAGCTGTTCTGTCACACTGTGGAGAGGGCCATCTGTGCTGCTGCCAGGAGCCCGCACTGCTGTCACAGGGGCTTGTCCCGGTCCCCTGGGGGGATTAAGCCATGTCCCTGCGCCCCAGCATGGTGGCCTGGCTGTCCTGCCTGGCTCTGAAGGCAGCTGGCTCTGAGCATCTCGTGCTTCACTCTGGGTCCTCCCGCTGAGCCAGAGCACGGAGGGACCACGGGAACCTGGAGCATCCCGTGACACTTGGCAGCTGGCAGGGACTGTGAGAGCCACAGGGACAGAAACGCTCCGGGGTGGCCGTTTGTTTTCCTGAGATCCCAGCGCTCTGAGGTGCCTCTGGAGCGGCTTGGAGAACACTGGGAAGTGGCAGAGCTCCTCAGAGAGCCTCGCTGGGGCCAGGCAGCAGCATATGGGCCTCGCATGCTTGGGTTGGCCCTGTCTGCTCCTGGAGTAATTGCTCGTCTGGCTGGAAGCCATTCCAGTTCAGCTGTGGAGAAGGAGCTGCTGGTGACACTTCCCAGGTTTCAGTCCTTTCCCTCCCCCCCACCTCCTCGCTGTCCTAATTAAATTTAATATTAAAGTAAAACATTAAAGACATTATCACAGAGCTTTCATCTGACACACATAAGCCTCCTCCTAATTTGTTAGGTCATTAGCAAGGCAGAATAAATCGAAGGGAGCGTGTGGAGGCTCCAGGGGTGGCGAGTCAGCATTTCCAGAGTGGGGGAGTGGGTTTTTGGGAGAGCACGTGCTGGGCTGGGCGGGCTTGGCAGCCTTGGCTTGTCCAGACCTGGCACTGAACATTGCCCGGAGCGGGGCCAGACGGGGCTGCTGGACCCGGGTGTGCTCCAGGGGTTTGTGGTGCCAATCCGAGGGCGGGATCCCCTCTCCGTCCCTCTCCATCCCTGCCCTTCCCACATAAGGACACTTTCTTAAGGTACACTGGAATTTGATTTGGGGTTTTTTGAGCCTCTTGGCATCTCTGCAATATGAGGGTTTATCCGTCCTGTTTTGCTCAATGGGAGCAGGAATTGTGGATTTCCAGGGACTGGAGCTGCCATAAAGCTGTGGAGAGAGAAGGAGGCTTTCTCCTGCTGCTCTGGTGGTCACTGGGTCACAAACCCTCCAAAGAGACCTCTGAAATGGCACTGAGGTCTCAGAAAGGAGAAAGGATTGCACAGCAAACGGGGTCGGAATTGCTCTGTTTTGCCAGATGTGGGAATCAATCAGCAGCTCCCTTCAGGCTGGAGTCATCCAGGAGGCTTTGTCTGGATACTGGGTGACTCTTCAGGAAGCATTGACCACGTGCTAACTTTGAGCTTTCCTGGCAGGAGGAGGCTCAAAGTTGTATTTTTTCTCTGAAAAAATTGTAAGTTAAGACTGCCATGGTGGTAGTTCCAAGTATTGCTCTTCCAGTGCAGGGAGGGGGCTTGGGAGAGTGGAGGAACTCGGACCCTGCCATGACTCCCTGAATTCTTAGAAAAATTGCATATTCTGGGCAGTTTAGTGGGTGCCATGAGCTGTATGAGTCAAACGGTTTCACTTCTGGAGGTTTTAAATACACGTGTGAAAGTTTATCTTTTTTTTTTTTAACACATATGAAAAATAGGATGTTAGAGGTCCCTTTCCACCTGAGCCATTCCATAACATTTAACTCTTGGATAAAGCACTCTGAGTGTTGTTACTGTCTGGGAAGGTGCTGATGCTGCTAAAGCCTGGCACTGCTGGGTTTGATTCCTGCCATCCCACCTGACGTGGATGATAGACCAGAAATAACCAGGGGTGCTCTGTGTTGGAAGGGAACATCAGCATTCCTGCAGCCAGAGGAGTTCTGAGGAATTGCAAACAAATCACTTTGGGCTTCATTTACAAGATCAGGTCTTGCTGTACAGGTTGGGCTGTCCTGAGGGATGCTTTGACAGACTTAAATCTGGAGTAGAAGCTCAGATGCAGCGATCTGGGTTCACTGGAGCTTGAAACAGGCTGGGACCAGAAGGTTTAATTCTGCCTGGTTTGGGAGAGGCTGAAAGATTTGATTCTTCATTTTCACAGTTGTCTTTGCATATCAGAACCCAGATGAAATCTCGAGCTTTTCCATTGGCCAGGGTCCTTATTTAGCCTTAAATTGCAGTGAGAACAATGGAACTGAGCTGAGATGTTCCCAGGGAGCAGTGAATCTAAAACTGTTTTGTAAAGAAACACGGAACTATTTCTCGGCTGAATCTTTGTTCCATTGGCCCCAACTCCTCTGTTGGGAAACCTCGGCCACTCCAGGGAAGGGTCTCCAGGACCTTTCCAGGCAAGGAGAGGTTCTTTGATGAACATTTTCTCAGAAGGCACAAACTTGACCAGTAGTTTTGCATCTGCTTGATGAATCTTCTCCCCAGCATATGCTCAGTGCTTGGATGAACGAGTTATTTAAGTGTATTTGAAGGTTATGACAGACACCTGTAAACAGACAGATATTGATAAAAATGTCATTTGGAAGCAGATCTGTGCCTTTTTTGCAATCCAATTACTCCTGATGGCGAGGAGCCCAGAGCTCCCAGCACAGTGCATTAACCCAAAGTGTGATGGACGGGCTGCCCTCAGAGGGAGCACGCGCAGGGCCCGATTCACCTCTGGCTTTGATGTAACTGCAGGAGTTAATGGAGTTGTTTGTAATTCACACCAGAGTGAAAGGGGACTGACTCCACATGGGGACTGACTCCAGATGTGTCCATGGGTTCTTGTGGCCCTTGTGTCAGCTGAAGGTGCTGAGGGATCCAGACTGACCTGCTCCTGAAGTTATCCAGCTGGGGGTGTGGCTCCAAAAAAGTTCCCCTTGGAAGATTCCCTGGGATTTGCTGCCCTAAGTCATGCAGGGAGGAGTTTCTGTGGCTCTTCCCAGAGAAGCTGTGAGTGCCCCATCCCTGGAAGGATCCAAGGCCAGGCTGGAACAACCTGGGATAAGTGGGAGGTGTCCCTGCCCATGGCAGGGGTGGAATGGGATGAGCTTTGAGGTCCCTCCAACCCAACCCATTCCATCATTTTGTGACTCTTTACTCATGGAAGCAACGGTGAGACTGCGGCTTCATCTGGGGGCTGCCTTCCTTGGCAAAAGCAAACACAGCCAAATGTGCTCATTAAAAATGGATTTCCTTTGCCTACCAGCTCTCCAGGAGCTCCTCAGAGTGTGTAAGTGGGAATGTTTTCGGCTGGGATGAGAATTGTTCCTGATGGCTCCGGTGCTGGAACATGAGAAGCACTAACGCAGCTTTTAATGGGAAACAGACACTGCAAGTCCATCGAGCCACTGCTGTTCTTGACCTCTTGGTTTCCTGAGAGGAACTTGTCCCTCTTGTTATCTTCCTCCAAGCTGGAGAGTAATGGAATGTGGATGGAAGTGGTTCTGCTGTGCAGTTCTCTCGCAGGGCTGGAGCCCAGAGCTGCCTGCAATGCAATGATTATTTGGTGGCAGTGTGAGCGTTCAGAGGAGTGAAAACAAAAAGCCAAGGTTAATGGAAGTTGCATTTCATCTGGATTGCTCTTATTTCCTATTTTATAAGCTCGTGCTCCATGCAGGTGCTTGGCTTGTATCTTCATGCTGTCAATAAAGCCAACGTGTTTGAGCAGACAGGATTAATGCAGATTTTAAGGGCTATATTTAGAAGTAATTTAGCTATCATCAGTCAGAAGGGTGGGGAGAGATGTGATGGTTATTCATACTGATTGAATATTCTATTGATAGAGATACTTATTAACCCTAACCATGTCTTTCCAGCGTGTTTTCAGGTCTTGAACAAGAAAAAAAATTGAATTTTTTTTCAATTTGAGAGAGAGAGAGGCAGAATTGAAGTGTTGGGATGGGCTTGGAGGGAAGCAGCAGGCTGGTTAGTGGGACCTGAAATGGGACCCCTGGAGTTGGGTGGTGGCAGCGGGACGGGTGCTGTGTGAGGTGACAGGAATGCTGGAGCAGGGAGGGGCTGGCTGAGGGGTTTTACGGCACAGGTGTTCAGGGTATTTAGAATTTGGGGAGGTGTTTGAGCTTCTGTTCCTGATCGAGCAGTGAATGGACAGGCTCAGAGCAAACTTTATCCTTTTTTTTTCCTTTCCCTTTTTTTATTTTCCCCTGGGGGTGTGAGGGGGAGGGAAGAGTCTCTTAGGGAGTGATCCCTGCTCAAAATGCTCCTGCTCTGAGTGATGGCGGCGAGGTTGGGGAGCCATGAGGAGCGTCACCAGTGGTGTGACAGCAGGAGAGGGCAGGGACTGTCCCCTGTGCTGGCACTGCTGGGACACCTCCAGTCCTGGGGCAGTTCTGGCCCCTCATGGCCAGAGAGACACTGAGGGGCTGGAGCGTGTCCAGGGCAGGGAACAGAAGGGGCTGGAGCCCCAGGAGCGGCTGAGGGAGCTGGGAAAGGGGCTCAGCCTGGAGAAAAGGAGGATCCGGAAGGGAAAAGCTCTGCAGCAGAGCCTTCCCCAAACTTCCCTCACTTTCTTTTCCCCTCACGTTTTCTCCCACTTTTTGATTTTCCCCTCACCACAGGACAGACCCTGACGGGCTGGAGCAAGCCCAGGGAAGGGAGCGGAGCTGGGAAGGGGCTGGAGAATTCCTGAGGGAGCTGGGAAAGGGGCTCAGCCTGGAGAAAAGGAGGCTCAGGGGGGCCCTTGTGGCTCTGCACAACTCCCTGACAGGAGGGGGCAGCCGGGGGGGTCGGGCTCTGCTCGCAGGGAACAGGGACAGGAGGAGAGGGAATGGCCTCAGGCTGGGCCAGGGGAGGCTCAAGGTTGGATTTTAGGGAAAGTTTTTTCCGTGGAAAGCGTGGTCAGGCCTTGGAAGATGTTAGGAGTCGCCATCCCTGGAGGTGTCCAAGGAAGGCCTGGACGTGGCACTCAGCGCTCTGGGCTGGGGACAAGGCGGGGATGGGGCACAGCTTGAGTTCTGTGACCTTGGAGGGCTTTTCCAGCCTCACTGATCCTGAAGAACCAAGTGCTGGGCACTCGCTGCAGTTCCATCTCTGTTCCCAAAGCCTCTGCCCTGCACTCGCCGCTCTCTCACTGCGTTTCCTGAGCAGAGATTTCATTTCAGATAGTGCAGCCACTGCTCCGCGCTTCCAGGAGCATTTATAAAATGGAATTACCAGAAATAATCACGGTGATTAACATACAGAGTTATAAAAAAGGGAAGATTAATTACAAAGCCGTAATTCATCTGCAAATATGAACAGTGAGGGCAGTTTGAGGAGTTTAGCGGCGGTGAGGTGCCCTTAGGGTGTGCATCCATGGGATTTGGGCTGTGCTGAGCTTCCCGGGAAGAAGGAAGGAAACTGAGGCACTGAGATGGAAAATCACTGGTGTTTGTTATCCAGAAAATCAGGTGGAATGGGATCTGAAAGCCCTGACTCTGCTCCTTGCCGTGACTGGGGGACAGAAATCCGTTTTCATTACACTGAGTGTTTTCTGCGTCAGAACTTGTAAAAGTTGCCCAGGAACTCGGTGGCACTGCTGAGAAATGACTCTGTCTTCAGTCTGCTGAGCACCTCTGGGTGGTTTTATGAAGGGAGGAGGGTCTGGAGGTGATGGGAGGCTGCACAAAGCTGTTCCTCCCAGGGCGGGGGTTTCGGGTTTATTACCACCCGTGTAGGGGAGGGCTGATTCCTACGACTAATTGCCTTTTTTTTCCTGAAGATGTAAGCAGTTGATAATGGCAGTAATTAACACCGTCGAAACAAGGTCAAACCCAAGAACATTACCCACTAAAAGTCACTTTCCCGAAAGTCATGGCAAATTCATTGCCTTGGAGTAGCTTTAAAAAAAAGAAAAAAAAAAGGAGGCAACTGATGATGAGCTGTTTGAATTATGTAAATGCTCAGGTATCCATGGGGTTTGACCTTTTTGCAGATGTAATTTAGCATTCAAGACACTGTCATCTTGCTGCCAAAGTCAAATTAGATGCTTGCTACTGCAATTGATAGCTGATAGCAGATCTCCTTCCAGAACAGGCAGTACGGAGAGGCAGGGCAGGCAGGGTGTGTCGCTGCAGGGCTGGGGAGCTGCATTCTGAAATATCAAGTGGTGGGAGAGTCCTGGATGCGGTTCAGGTGAGCAGTGTGCTTTTATAAAAACATCCACCTCGTTCCTGAGGTCGTTACACCCCTTTGGCAGCATCCACGGTCCTGGAAGGTGGCTCAGGAGCTCTCCAGGATTGTTTTGGGGTTGCTTTTCCCAGTGGGATGGCTCAGGGCCAGATGTGCTCCTGGACACAGGAATGGGGGACACTGGTGGCGTTGTACGAGGTTTTGGTGCCCAGAACTGCTGTGTTTCCACACGAGGATGAAAGGACTCCTAAGCCAAGAGAGGGTTTTTTGGGAACAATTTCGCCCATGAAGTGCAACCCCAAAGACTGATGCCCATGAAGTGCAACCCCAAATCTGTGCAGGCTGCCGCTGTCCCCAGCCTGTGGGCCGTGTCCCTGTGTCAGCCTGGCTGTCCCCATTTGTCATCCTGACAGTGAAACCCCCATTCCCGGGGTGCCAGGTGGCTGAGCCGATGCTTCCCCTGGCTCCGATCCCACCAGCTCGGATCCCCCTGGCTGTAATCCCCCCAGCTGCGATCCCACCAGCTCGGATCCCCCTGGCTCTAATCCCCCCAGCTGCGATCCCACCAGCATGGATCCCCTCGGCCCTGATCCCC
>VZTD01004777.1:1939050-1958276 GCA_013397725.1 Rhagologus leucostigma
ATCCCCCCAGCTGCGATCCCACCAGCTCGGATCCCCTTGGCCCTGATCCCCCCAGCTGTGATCCCACCAGCTCCGATCCCCTCAGCCCTGATCCCCCCGGCTCTGCTCCCAGCGGCCTCCCCGCCTCCCTTCACAGCCGCTCAGTGCCTGCTGCACCACTGAAGTGGCTCTGGGGGAACACCTGCTCTGCCCAGCCCTCCTTCGTCCGCAGCAGCTGGAAAAGCCTCTGCTGCCCTGGGGGCTCCCTGTGATTCCTGACCTGGGCTGATCCCCAGCCCTGCACAGGCATTTTGGGAGCAGTTTGGAATAAAACCATCTTTAAGGTCCTTTCCAACCTGCACCAGTCAGTGATTTCTCTTTTTGCCAATACAGCAAAGCCTCGCTGAAGCCGTGGTTGCACAGGTAACGCTCCCTGGCCAGAACAGAGTTATCCCAGGACTTCTGATCCTTTCCCGGCTTCTCTGCAGCACCTGGGAGTGTTTTGGGTTCAGATCTAATCTGTCCTCTGGACCAGGGAGCTCTGCTGCTCACACAGCAGATCCAGGCAGGAGAAGCGTTTGCCTGGCTGGGACCAGGGCGTGGAGTGACAGGAGGGGGAAGGGGCCTTCAGCTGAAGGGTGCCAGGGTTAGATGGGATATTGGGCAAAAATTCTTCCCTGTGAGGGTGGGGAGGGGCTGGAATGGATTTCCCAGAGAAACTGTGGCTGCCCCATCCTTGGAAGGGTCCAAGGCTAGGTTGGAGCCACCTGGGGTAGTGGAAGGTGTCCCTGCCTGTGGCAGGGGGTGGAATGGGATTATCCTTAAGTTCCCTCCCACCCCAATCCAGTCTGTGACTGGAAATGCACTCACTGCTGTTTGTCACAGGGACACGAGGGACAGCCAAGGTGCAACTCTTGAGGGCAGTTCTGGTGGTTCCTGGAGCCTGTGCTGGGCAGCAAATCCCAGAGAAAGAGCAGGAATGGAAGCTGAGGCTCTGTGTGTCCCTGGGCTGGGCTGGCAGGGCCCTGCTCCTGTTTTCCCCCAGCATTCCCCTGGTGATTCCCCTGAAGTTGCTCTGTGTTTCTGCAGGAACACACTAGAGCTGATCTGGCTCCACGTTCCTGGAATTGCTGCTCCCAGGAGTTAACTTTGGATCTGCTGCAGGTTGTAACTGTTCAAGTGCTTCACACCCTTGTGCCTTCAGCTTTTGCTGCTCAAAACAAAGAATTTGGCTGGTGGGATTTATCCTTCTCCCTTTCTGAAGGGTTGTTTTGGGGTGGGGGGGTGCTCTGGCCCCAGTTTTTCCCGGCTGTGTTGCTGGGCTGTGGCTCTGGGTGTGAGCTCTTCCCTGGCTGCAGCTGTGCTGCTGTTGCTGTTTCATGGTTCACTTCCAAGGCAGGGTTTGGATTTCATGCTTCATTATTTTTCCCTCCCCGTTGTGTGGCCATTTGTAAACCGAAGGTGAATTGCGCGATGCGTTCCTGCCAGGCGTGCCGAGAGCGCAGATCCTGAGGAGAATCTGGAAATCTTTCCCCTCTTGGATGCAGGGATGATGTTTTTGGGTGGCTTTTACCACTCGAGTCCTGGCATTTGCTGCAGTTGAGTCCCTGTGTCCCTGTCCCCCGGTCCAGGATCCCTGGGTGGATGTTTTAGTGGAGGGATTTTCCCCCAGGGAAAGGATTCTGCCTGTCTGCTGCTGGGATCAGGGGAGGGAAAGGAGCATCTTGGCTGTCCTGGCTAATGCCAACCCTGCTGGTGGCTCTGCAGGTGTTTTATGGGAATGTGTGGAATCCTGGAATGGTTTGGGTGGGAAGGACCTTAAAGCTTATCCAGTTGTGTGGGCGGGGACACTTCCACTATCCCAGATTGCTCCAAGCCCCGTCCAGCCTGGCCTTGGACGCTTCCAGGGATCCAGGGGCAGCCACAGCTTCTCTGGGAAATCCATTCCAACCCCTCCCCACCTTCACAGGGAAGGATTCCTTCCCAATATCCAATCTAAACCCGCTCTCAGTTGGAAAATCTGCCTGGTTTTTTAAGTAAATGCTTGCATTTTTCTCTCAGTAGCAGCTGCTGAGGCCCCACGCACCTTTGCAGCTGACTCTGAGTAGGATCCCACAATAATCATCAATATTTAACTAATAAAAAAGGGACTTTCATGTTAGGGAAGTGTTTTAAACCAGCCAGGTTTTAATGTGTAAACTGTTTCCACTTTTCACACGTTCTGGTGAGTGTTTCCCATTCATTATGGATTTAAAGACTCGTGTTCCAGCCTCTATTCCACCCCCTTTCCTCAGAGATCTGTTACAAAGTGAGTTGGATCTCAAACACTTCCTAAAGTTAAACTGAAGTGGTGCCTCCACTTTTAAAAGGAAAATGTCTTTGTAGAGGGAGGGATAGAATTGTGTGCAGATGAGGAGTTTATTGATTCAGTATTTTCCCCTCCATGTTTTGGAAGCTGAAGTCAAACCAGTCACTGAGATAGAAGTAAAAATGGGGGGTGGGGGGAAATATAAAAATTCCAGAAGATATTTTATCCAAAATACAACTCACGGAGCCTGATGCTCCTGGGCAAAGCCAGGAGGGCAACAGGGAAAAAAAAAGGGTTATTGGAGTTTTTCCTGCATGGATCCATTGTTCATATCAGTGATGCTCTCCAGGGAATAGATGGTCCTTGTGAGCACACAATTACGGATGGAAATGGGCTCCAGAAGGGGGTGATTGCATCCCTAATTCCGTGTGAGGATTGGATTGTCCCTTGGCAAGGAAAAGGCTGCCCAGGGCCGGGCAGTGCTGCCAAGCTCCAGCCTGTGCTGTGGGAGCTGGGGCACTGCTGTCCCAGGGATCCCAGTTCTGGGGGGGGTTTCCCAGTGAAACCACTCGACTTCCAGGCTGGAAATGCAGCAGGAGGAGCTGGGCTGGGCCAGGTTAACCCAGCTTTATCCCCCCACCACCTTTCTGTAGTGCTCCGGAGCCGGGCAGTGCTGCCAAGCTCCAGCCTGGGCGGTGGGAGCTGGGACAGGCAGTGCTCTCCCAGGGATCCCAGTTCTTGGGGGATTTCCAGTGAAATCACTCCCCATTTCCGGGCTGGAAATGCTTCAGGAGGAGCTGATGGAGCTGGGCTGGGTCAGGGTAACTCAGCTTTACCCCCACTTTGTGCAGTGCTCCGGTGCCGGGCAGTGCTGCCAAGTCCCAGCCTGTGCTGTGGGAGCTGGGGCACTGCTGTCCCAGGGATCCCAGTTCTGGGGGGGGTCTCCCAGAGAAACCACTCGACTTCCAGGCTGGAAATGCTGCAGGAGGAGCTGGGCTGGGTCAGGGTAACTCAGCTTTACCCCCACTTTGTGCAGTGCTCCAGGGTCAGGCAGTGCTGCCAAGCTCCAGCCTGGGCAGTGGGAGTTGGGACAGTGCTGTCCCAGGGATCCCAGTTCTGGGGGGGGTTTCCCAGTGAAACCACTCGACTTCCAGGCTGGAAATGCTGCAGGAGGAGCTGGGCTGGGTCAGGGTAACTCAGCTTTACCCCCACTTTGTGCTCCAGAGCCTGAGTTCCCTTTCTGAGCATCCCAAGGATGAGCTCCCCGAAGGTGCCGAGATCACGTGGATTCCTTGGACAGGATTAACGTGTCCTGACAAAAAGCCATTTCCCAGCCAGCAAGGGCTGGGTTTTACCCTGGAGCTGTGCCTGCAGAGCAGAGGCAGAATAATTTTTGCTCATTAAAACCAAGTATTTGATAACAAAGCTGCGTCCCCCCCTCAGCTGGGCTGCCCAGCACAGACACAAAGCATTAACTGGAGGAAAACCCAACTGCAGAGGAGTTTGCTCCCCCTGCCAGATCCAGACAATTAAGGATGCTCCTGTCTTGGCATCTGCACTATTATCTGCTCGTGTTTCTGCGTTTGGTGTTATCTACTCGTGTTCCTGGTGGTTGGAGCCTTATTTATGGATAAAATAATTTTGTCTATATTGAATTTTGCTGCTGTTTGCTGGCCCTGTCAGAGGGGTCTGTGAGAAGGAGAATCCTCTGAAGGGGACAAAAAGGGCTTCATGACTATATAGGAAGGTGCAGAGTCCCAGATGGCCACCACATGAGTTGGTTTACATTAGAACATCCTCATTTTTTCCCTGTTGCCCTCCTGGCTTTGTCCGGGAGCATCAAGCTCCATGAGCTGTATTTTGGATAAAATATCTTTTGCAATTGATATCTTTCCTCCTCCCTTTTTACAAGATGCTTCTTTCTGGGTGAGCGGTTTGGCTTCAGCTTACAAAATATGGAGGGGAAAATACTGAAGTCAATAAACTCTTCATTTGCACACAATTCAATCCCCAGGTGATAAGTGGCATCTTCGGGGAGTGAGACAAGGAATGGCAGCAGCAGCAAGGAGTCATTTAAAAAAAAAAAAAGCTCCCAGAAATGAGCTGCTATTTACAGGGCTCAGTGCAGTGGTTAATAGTCATTCATGAAATCACACAATAAAATCCGAGTGCACTGTCAGCTCTGTCACAGTGACATTGAGCTGTACAGGTAATGTACAGCAGCTTCACGTTACACCCCGTGACTTCGTATTTCAGCTAAAATTAGGCTTTGTTTTCTCCTTTTAAACAGGAGAGAAAATGCAGGCTGGAGCAGAGGAGAGAGAGGAGCAGGATTTCTTGAGCTGGAGAAATGAAATTGAGACTCTTTAACTATGCTGTTGCTCCAGCAGAAGGTTCTAGGCCAGTTTTATGGTGTCTTTGTACTGGTCTGAGCCGTGTCTCTGTCAGTTGTTTCAGTAAACTCCACCAAAGCTACCTCAGACCTGGGGTTCAGATGTGTTCTCACACTGTGGGAAGAACTGAGGGGTTGTGGTTCCTGTTTGCCCCCAGTTTTTGTGGGATTATGTAGGTGCCACCCATGAGTTGAAGTGGCTTCAGCGGCTCCCCGTGAATCCAGTGTCATCCCTTGGCCCTGACCCCTGAAATGTTCATTTCATAAATGGGTGCTGGCGCAGGCGGCTGAGGAGCTGCTGTTGAAAGAGCTGAGTAAGTGCTGAGGATGCTGAGAGCAGGGGCTGAGGAGAAAATGGCTCGGTCAGGCTTTGCTGTGCTCACTTGTCCAGGTTTTGGGCAGACAGCACTGTCAGGAAGTTGGAATCATGGAAAATCCTGGCTTGGAAGGGATCCACACAGATCGTCAAAGTCCAGCTCCTCCACACTTGAACCCAAAGGGAACTGAATTGTCTTAGTGCAGGAATCTTGATCCCAAACCCTTCTCACTCCATGGGTGGATGACTTGCTCTTTGTGGTGTTCCTGGAATTCTCAGTCCACTCTGAAACATTCCTGCATTTGTAAAGGGTATCACAGTTTGTTCCTGCCATAATGTGTTTATTTTCTCTTCCTTCCAGCAGATGTTAAGCAATTAGAGAACATGGCAGAGCAACATATTTATACAAATGAAAGGAAGTGAGGAATAAATGCTGGGAATATTGGGCTTCCTAATAAGATTAATTCAGGAGAGCACAAATGGGGAAGGAGAGCCCCAGCAGCATGTGGGCATTTGTCAGGGACTGGTAATGTGCAAGATACCTCATTAATAGGGGGAGATAATTACAGACACACCCCACGGCTCCAATTGTGAGTCCATTGGACAAGAATGAATGGATGACAAATTGTATGGAATGTTTAGAATCAGGTGTAAGAGGTGTGGATCTGTTTCCAGGCTCTTTTTGGGAATTCTTAGCAGGTGTGGATCCTGTACTGAGCAGGATGGTGGGATGAGCCCTTCAAGCCTCCTGCTCGGGGTGTGATGCCCTCTGCCAGGAAAAAAATTGGGAAAATGGCAGCAAATCTCCCTATCCCTGAGCCAGTGCCTGAAGATGTGCAGAGAACTGCAATGGCCAGGACTAAAAGTACTCCTTCCCCTCTTTTTCAGAATCCCTGTCAAATCCTTCAGAACCGCTGGCAACCAGCTCGGAGCAGTTTCTCATGGATGCAAGAAGCTGCTCTCAAAATCTTGTGTTATGAGCCAGGAGGTTGGAATTGGAGCTGGGAGTGAGCTTTTAACTAATGTTCATCTGCTTCAGCTTGAACAAATGAACTGGAGAAAATAAGGATTTGCTCTGATAGCACCAAATTCTGCGAGAAAATGGGGTTTGAATTAGAGCTCCAGGAGCAGCGGTAGGTGGGCAAACCACTGAACTCTTAACCCCCGCTGATTTGTCTGTAAGAAAATCTTGTTTAAATTTTAAAACCCAAACAAACAAAACAACCACGCCACCCAAACCAACCATACCAAGGCAGTGTTGGCCAGTTAATTGGAATTTTTGGTAAATGCTTTTGAGGGAGAATGTCTGGTTTAGGGACTGTTCCACGAACAGGAGCTGTGGGGAAAATGCACAAATCAGGCAGGAGTTGGGTTTAACGATCCCTGTGCAGGGACAGGATGTGCTGGCAGTGAATATTTGGAGGGGGATGCTTGGATCTCCTCTTCGCTCAGCCGTGCCGGGTACCCAGGAATCACTGAGCGTGCACTAAAGCATCCAGGGATTCTTTGCCCAGGGCGGGCTCAGCTCCACCTCTGCCAGCCGTGTGCCAGCTGGGCAGATGTTCCTGCATCTGCCTTGGGGTGGGGAATGGACTGGGTGACCTCTGGAGCTTCCTTCCCTCCCTGCACTCTGGGTGTGCCTGAGTGCTGCACACGTCTGCCGGGAGCACCGGGAGAGCGCAGGGGGAAGGGCTGGGATGGGTGTGTGGGTGCTTCCTGCTCTTCATCCCTCAGCTGGGTGCTCCCCTCATCCCAGGAGATGCCGCCTGCCCTGGGGAGTGCGTGTTCAGTAAGACATCTCTGCCCAGCCCTGCTTCTGTGCAGCATCTGTGAAAGATGAGCAGGGGCGAGTTTCAGAAGACGAGATAAAATTCCCAGCCCAGCCTGTTGGATGTTTTCTGAGCGTGCTGCTCCTACCTCTGGTTCTGTCAGATGGATTTCCCTGTTTCAGCAGCACGGACACCCCCCTGCATCTGCAGCTGGATTGATAAATCCAGGCTCCGTGGAGTCTGCTCCCTGCACGAGATCCTGGTAGTACAAGGTACTTATCCATGTCTGTCCCTGCACGCCACTGCTGGGAGGGCAATATTTAAAGCACAGCTGAGAGGCTGCAGGAATTTAAGATGCAGGAACTGGCTCCTGGCTCATCAACATAGATGAGCCATCTTAAACGTGTGAGCCTGGCTGCTCGGAGCAGTTGGAAGTGTCAGTCCTGAAGGGTCTGGGTTCACAATTTCATGTTTGCTTGCTATGCCAGACACAGCACATCTTGAATCGCGGCACAGCGTCCCCTGGTAGCGTTCCTGGGAGTCTGGTTCCCAGAGGAAAGGAATCCAGTTCATCAGCACTGTTTGGGTGGTTTCTCTGAAAGGCTTCCATCCAGATGATGTGACAATTTGCAGGCAGCAGGGGCTGGGCTGGGGATGCTTCTGAATCACAGACAAGGCTTGGAGATGGAGAGGAAGGAGGAGAGTGGGAGAATAATAAAAAGTGAGAGAGTGTTGGATCCGGGTGGGGCTGGGGCTGTAGGGAGGGATAATTCACAGAATCAGGGAATGGTGTGAGTTGGAAGGGACATAAGGATCATCCCGTTCCACCCCCTGCCATGGGCAGGGACACCTTCCACTGTCTCAGAGTGCTCCCAGCCCCGTCCAGCCTGGCCTCGGACACTGCCAGGGATCCAGGGGCAGCCACAGCTGCTCTGGGCACCCTGTGCCAGGGCCTCCCCACCCTCCCAGGGAAGGATTCCTTTCTCTGTCTCATCCAAACTGTCAGTGCAGAGCTGATTCCCACAGTCCCAGATACATCTCCTGGTTCAAACATGAGCTGGATCTTTGTGGACAGCAGGTTTTTGGCCAGGTCCCCCCGTCCTTCAGCCGCCTCTGCTGACTGTGCCTTGCTCCCTGAGCAGCCCAAAATCTGATGCTGTCGTAGCATCCTCCATACTTGGGTACCAGGGTGGGTCCAGCCCCTGCGGGTGGTGCTGGAGCACCCTCAGAACTTTCCCTCTCAAAGCCAGGCCTCGTGTGTTTGCTGTTCTTCCTCAGCTTTGGAGCACTTGTGCTTTTTAGCTCAGGCACCATTTTTCATCGTGGAGCGATCCCCCCTCCTCTCCTGTGGGCTCTGAGCTAATCTCACACGTTAGCAAAAGAATAAACTTTTTAGCCTGGAATAAGTGTATTCTCTATCAGTGACAGAATCTATTTGGGTTTTTTCCCCCCCCTCCTTTAAGTGGCAATTTTACGTGGTAGAAAACTTTTTAATTCTCTTCTGTGAGCTACATATAAAATATAACAGATAGGCAAAAATGGATTATTAAAGCTATCTATTTTTCTTGGCATTGCTGTAATTTAATAAACTGTTTGAGTTCTACTTCTGCAGTTCGTGACATCACCAGAATAAACCCCATCCTTTGATTAATGGTTGTTCAATCAATCCCCCTCCCCATGTTATCTCCAGTTTAATGGGAGCCAAGCTAATTCTGGAGAAGTTTGGGTTGGGGAGCTGGACTAAACGACTTTGGGACAACTGCAGTGGTGGCAACACCTGCGGCGGGAGATTTAGAGAGGAAAGGGGGAGAAATGCTGTTCAGTGGCTGTGGGGGAAGGTGTTTCTGTCCCAAAATATTGCAACTCTAGGTGTCTGCACCTCCTACAAGTGGCTGCTGCATCCTCCAGCTTATTCTGGCTTTGCTGGAGCACCACGGGTTGAATTTTTACACAGGGGAGGGGAGACTGGCCCCAAAATTGATGTGAGTTTTGCAGATCTATCAGCAGGGCAGGGCAAGGGCAGTTTGAAAGGGAAAATCCGGTGTTTAAAGGCAGAAAGTGCAATGGTTTCCATCCCGGAGTTCCCATCCTTCCTGTGCTGCAGGGCGAGACTCAAAGCCAGCGGTTTGCAGATGATTTCTAGCATTCACAGCTGGTTTGGGGTTTAGTTTTGGTTGGTTGGGTGCCTGAGAAGGATGTGCTGCGCGGCCACCACGGGGCTTGCACACCCCTTCCCTTCGGAGATTTTAGTGACGCTGCCGCTTAAAACTTCCGTGGGAGAAGAGATCCACTGGGGCTGTGCCTGGTGGGGAACCTGGGAGCGGTGAGGAGGCAGCGGGATGAAAATGAAGCCGACCCTTCTGCAGCAGGGCTGCCCTGCTGGGACCGTGCTGTGCTCAGCCCCTGCCAGGAGGGCACGGCGGGGTCGCGGTGACACCGTGTCACGGGTGACCTTTATTCGCAACAAGCTGTGTCCGTGTCGCCTGCAGTGTCCTCGCTGTAAGGGCCTTGTTAGGGGACTTCCAGGAGCTTGGAACAAATCCCTGGAGTCCCAGCAGTGCAGATGTGTTTGGATTATTCACTGAGTGAGCTGGATGTGGGAGGGGAGGGGGATTTTCTGTCAGGAGCAAACGTGGCTCGTTAGAGCCACTGCTCACAGAATCTCAGGATAGCTGGGCTTGGAAGGGACCTCTGGAGGTCAAGGGAGGGACACCTGGAGCAGGTGACACGTGAGTGTGTCCAGGTGGGTTTGGAATGTCTCCAGAGACATAGATCCCTCTGCATTCCCTTCCCAGTTTGCTGCACATGCTGTGCAGTCGGAAGCACTTTTCCATTTGGGTTTCCTGGCTGGAAAGGCTGGGACAGGAATGGTTCTGTTGGGATGCGCTGGGGCAGCTTCAGGGACACGGATATTGGGGACAGGAAATGGGACCCTGCTCCCATCGTTGTCATGGACCCCTCGGTGTGTTGGAGTGAGACAGAAACTCAGATCCCCCAGTGGTGACAAGGAAGTGGCCTCACGGTGTCCCAGGAGAGGTTTGGGGGAAAATTCCTTCATGGAAAGGGTGGTCAGGCATTGGAAGGGCTGCCCAGGGAGGTTTGGAGTGCCCATCCCTGGAGAAATCCAGGGAATGCCTGGAGGTGGCACTCAGCGCTCTGGGCTGGGGACAAGGTGGGCATCGGGCACAGGCTGGACGTGATGACCTTGGAACTCTCCTCCAGCCTCAGTGATCCTGGGATTCTATTCCGTGATTTATGACACTCCGGCTGTTGAAGCATCTCCAGGTCTGTCTCACCCTGAGCCCCGTGATCCTTTTCCTGGTGGAAGGAGCTGCTGCCACCACAAAAATCGGGGAGAAATTGGGCAGCCACGGGCAAAGTCTCACCTTCAGTCCTGGCCAACTGTGCAGGAAATCCCAGAAACTTCCCTAGCATTCCAGATCTGACCTATTCCTTGTTTCCCTGTGTCCCACTCTTTCTCCTTGCACATATTGACCGTTGGCTCTGGAGTGCTCCAGAAAATAACCAGCTGTTTCCTTAAGTGGATTTGGTCAATCCCTCAAGCTGACAGATGATTTTTATTATGTACTATTACTTAATGAACTCTTTTGTGGCAAATGTAATTCAATCCAGATCCTGATTCCCAGTTTGTCATCAGTCCTTTTATAAAGGAAGAAAAATGGGAAAGGACTTGATGATTCCTTTATCTTGTTATGCTAATTGTGTTAGGAATATTGGAGGAAAACAGGCAGTGCATTGAACAGGAGAAAAGTCCAAGCTTCCACTCCACTTAAAGAAAATGGGAATTTAGTGGGGCAGAACGGACCTGGCCTGAGCCAAAGGAAATGCTGATCCGAGTTTTGGGTTGGAAAACCATAAGTAAATAATCATTTTGCTCTGTAAAAGTATTTTTCAAAGGAACCCTGGAGCAGCCACAATGGAGGGAACGGATCCTGCAAGAGAATCTTGGGGAAAATTCAGCAATGAGTTAGGGAAGAAAACAGGATTTGCCCAGGAAGCTTCATGTGACATCCAGTAGTGATGGAATGCACTGGAAGGGAGTTCGGGAATTGATCAAGGTAGAGGAAAAGTTTTGTGACTTTTGTGCCCTCCAGATCCTGGTTTGTGTCCCTGAGAATTTATTTTCCTGTGGTTTGTGCCCTTAAAATGGATGGATGAAGCCTTTGAGTTCTCATTTCCCAGAATTCAGCTTTTTATTTTGTAAAATGGGGGTGATTTCTCTTTCCTGTCTCTGACAGAGGTTTGGGACAAATGTGTTGGGAAAAGCTGGAACTGCAGATTTCCAGATATGAGTAAAAGGCTGCTGAGAACTGCAGTCCTCCTGTAGCTCCATGTGGGGGCACAGCCATGAGGTGGATAATGGGGAAAAAAGGAAAAAATTGATGAGGATCTTCGTTTGGTGTCTTTAATCCCATGCTGGAAACAGGGCAGGAATTCTGAGTGGAGAAGCCATGTAATCCTGCCAAAACAAGGCAGGAATTTTGGGTGGAAAACCCATGTAATCCTGTGCTGGAAACAAGGCAGGAGTTCTGAGTAGAGAAACCATGTAATCCTGCTGAAATAAAGCAGGAATTCTGGGAAGAGAATTTGTGTAATCCTGCCAAAACAAGGCAGGAATTTTGGGTGAAGAACCCCTGTAATCCTGTTGAAACAAGGCAGGAATTCTGAGGGGAGAACCCGTGTAATCCTGTTGAAAAAAGGCAGGAATTCTGGGTGGGGAACATGTGTAATCCTGTGGTGGAAACAAGGCAGGAATTTTGGGTAAAGAAACCATGGAATCCTGCTGAAATAGGGCAGGAATTCTGGGTGGAGAAGCCATATAATCCTGCTGAAATAGGGCAGAAATTCTGAGTAGAAAATCCGTATAATCCTGGTGAAAACAGGGCAGGAATTCTTGGAAGAGAGAAGCCATGTAATCCTGGTGAAACAAGACAGGAATTCTGGGTGGAGAACCTGTGTAATCCTGTGCTGGAAACAAGGCAGGAATTCTGGGTAAAGAAACTGTGGAATCCTGCTGAAATAAGGCAGGAATTCTGGGTGGAGAACCTGTGTAATCCTGTGCTGCAAACAAGGCAGGAATTCTGGGCAGAGAAACCATGTAATCGTGCTGAAATAAGGCAGGAATTCTGGGTAAAGAAACTGTGGAATCCTGCTGAAATAAGGCAGGAATTCTGGGTGGAGAACCTGTGTAATCCTGTGCTGCAAACAAGGCAGGAATTCTGGGCAGAGAAACCATGTAATCGTGCTGAAATAAGGCAGGAATTCTGGGTGGAGAACCTGTGTAATCCTGCTGAAATAGGGCAGGAATTCTGGGTGGAGAACCTGTGTAATCCTTCTGAAACAAGGCAGGAATTCTGGGTGGAGAACATGTGTAATCCTGTTGAAACAAGGCAGGAATTCTGGGTAAAGAAAGCATATAATCCTGCTGAAATAAAGCAGGAATTCTGAGGAGAGAAACCAGGTAATCCTGGTGAAGCAAGGCAGGAATTCTGTGTGGAGAACCCGTGTAACCCTGCCGTGGTGTGCCAGTGTTCCTGACTGAGGTAGAGCTCTGGTGTAGATCTTTGTGCCTTAATGATCCTCCAGTGTCGTTCCTTACACGGCCTGGAGGGAGCTCGGCTGATCCTCGTATTCCTGATTTCCAGCTGAACATACCTCAGGGATAGATCCACTTCAGGCTGCTTGCCTCTAAGAAATTAAATGTTGATGAAATCATGGAATGGTTTGGGTTGGAAGAGACCTTAAAGCCCATCCAGTCCTACCCGTGCCATGGGCAGGGACACCTTCCACTATCCCAGGTTGCTCCAAGCCCTGTCCAGCCTGGCCTGGGACGCTGCCAGGGATGGGCTGTGACAGGTGGGCTCTTCACTGGTGTCCCCCCTCTCATCTTCCCCGGTCTGAGGTGCACTGGGGCTCTGAGGCCGTTGTTGCTGGTGCTGGTGGGAGTTTGGGAGCTTTGGCTGGGATTCCTCCTGGCTGCCTTGGTGTTCCTTCCACAGCCTTTCAGTTTGGTTGATGTCACCCCCTGTCCCCTTCCCCACAAGGCGAGGAGAGTGAGGAATGTTGATGCTTTGTGGCAACACTGGAGGTTCCTAATTGCTTGTCTAATTTATCTTAGTTGAAATTTTGGCTCGCAGCCGCGTGCTAAGGAAAAAAAAGGGGCCAGCGGGCACATCTTGCCAAGACATGAATTCCTCCTTATAAATTGTCCTAGAGCACCTCAGCCATCTGGGTAACCCAAAATAGATGTTGATGCAGCGTGGAGAGAGGAACAGTGAGGAGCAAAGGAGTTCTAATGTGCAGAATGTCACCTGGAGGATCGCTGCGAGATTGTTTATCAACCTCACCAGAGTAAACAGACTCGGTGAATTTCATACTGGCTCCAACTCGGGCTACACCACGGCGTTGTTGTATTTACATAAATGGGATTAAAAGGGGAGGAAGAGCTGAATTTTTGAAGCACAGGAGGAGAGAACAAATCTCGTGTTGGTGTATCAGGAACTAAATCTAAAGCTCAGTGAGTCACAGAGTGGTTTGGGGTACAAGGGACATTAAAGCTCATCTCATTCCACCCCTGCCGTGGGCAGGGACACCTCCCACTATCCCAGGCTGCTCCAAGCCCCATCCCACCAGAAGGATGCTCCAGCTTTTGCTTGAATTATGACCCGCATTGAAGCCTGTCCTCTTAGGAGGCGCTTTGCCTGCAGAGGTGAAGCACATTTGATCCTCCAGGAATGTTCTCCACCTTTTGTAGGACCTGTAACTTGCAAAACACCCAGGTTTTCCCAGCTGTGAAGAGTTAATTCCCCTTTTCACTTGCACGGGTGCAACATCCTCTTAAGCCAAGCCTAAATGTGAATGTTGGAGCGGGCTGACTCAGTAGTGCTGGGTGGAACACACACTCAGATCTCTGTCATTGCCCTGAGTCACTGGTGTTGAGGCTGGGCGAGAGTTTTGTGGTGATTTGTTGTGACGGGGCTCCCAGAGGCTGTAAAATCTCATTTAATCAGTCTGGTACCTCTGACCCAGCCAAGTGGCTGAAACAGAGCAGCCCCAGCCTCCAGGGGAGGAAGCAAAGCTGCTCTGCAGGGGTTGTTGTCGAACTCAGAGCCTTGAAACTCCCAAGGGGATAAAATTAAGCAGGATTCCACATCCAGGCTTTATGGCTTGGTTCTGACTATTAAAACTCAGGTTACACTCTGGATTAACAGGAGTTTGAGGGAAGAAGGGAGGAGCGAGTCGTGCACCACCCAGGCATTGAGTGTTCTGTGTTAATCTCCCTCCGAACACACAAATAAAGTCCCTATCTCTGAAATTCGCAGCCAAGTCTCTCTTCTATCAACCATCTTTATTGCACCAGCACTCAATTCTGAGCAGCTCGGGCATTTTTCATAAATAAAACATTTTTATTATTTGTCTCCATCTTCCAATACAAAAAAAAAAGAAAAAGAAAAAAAAGGCACCCCCTTCTTATTCTGTCATCCTTAAAAAATTTATTTCGGATGAATTGTCATCCAGCTGTTTCTCACCCTATAAATCATAGGGGATTATTCGAGATGGAAATGTTCACTTTGGGGAAAACATGAAGTCCTTATAGGACTCTGAGACTTTGATAAATAGCAGCTTTTCCTCACAGTACCAGGGCAGGAAAAGTGAATTCCCTTAAAATTTTGCATGGCTCTCACTGGCAGAGGAGTCCAGGTTTGTCCCTGCAGCTTCTCCAGGAATTTAACCCAGGGATTCAGTCAAGCTTCAGGGGATTGCATCAAACTTCCAAATTATTTCTTTCTCTTCCTAATAATGGAGCTCTTAGGAGCCTTTATCCATTTCTGGGTTTTTTTTTTTACATTTTCTGAGAAGATGATCCAGAGGGAAGGATGAGCTTTTCCTTTCTATCCCATAAGTCACTTATCCATAACTTGTAGGACAACGATCTGCTTCCTTAATTTGTTTTTTTACAGATCAGAAAGCAGCTCTCAGTATTGTGCCCTGAGTCTGGGGGCTGTTCTGCTCCCTCCTCAAAAAATTTGGGTCTGTTTTGTTCCCTGGAAGAGTGGAAAGTTTGAACGGTTGGGAAGACTGGAAGATGGAGGGAGGGAAGCTCAGCCTTGGCCATTACTTTAATGCAGTAGAAAATCTGAAGGACTTGAATTATATTAAATTATTTTTATTCAGTGTTGCAGGAGTTCCTGTAAAACAAAACAAGGTTAAAGGTATTAATAAACATGCAATTTCTTCATTAATCTCTGGGATGTTTGCAATTAGGAGGACATGCTTTGCCTGTAAACAAAATCTATTTCAGATAAGTTACTTTTCCAGGCTGTAGTTTTGTAACACAGCCCTCAAAACTTGGGAATTAGCAGTGAAATCACCTTGGAGGGCCATGAAACTCTGACCTGGAATTTCCTGAGTCGTGAGACCAAATTAGATTGTAGGGATAGAACCAAACCCTTTGCCTAAAGCTCAGAACTCTCTGAGATGAGGACACTGCAAAGGAGAATCAGTTGTTTGTGTCTTACACCTCCAGACTGAGAAATTCAGTCCAGAAACCTGGACAGGAGGTCTGGACATGCTCCAGGGGTTTTGTCCATCCTCAGATGCTTCAAGGAATGTGTCAGCCTCAGAATCCTGGAATGGTTTGGGTGGGAAGGGACCTTAAAGCCCATCCAGTGCCACCCTTGCCACGGGCAAGGACACCTCCCACTGTCCCAGGCTGCTCCAAGCCCCGTCCAGCCTGGCCTTGGGCACTGCCAGGGATCCAGGGGCAGCCACAGCTTCTCTGGGAATTCCATCCCAGCCCCTCCCCACCCTCACAGGGAGCAATTTCTTCCCAATATCCCACCAAAATCTCCCCTTTTCCAGTTTGAAGCCATTCCTTGTGTCCTGTCACTCCATCCCTTGTCAATAGTCCCTCTCCATCTTTCTTGTCAGCTTCTTCAGGCACTGGAAGGCCACAACTGGGTCCCCCCAGAGCTTCTCCTCTCCAGGCTGGACAATCCCAGTTCTCCATGGCCACGAGCTTCCCGTGTCTGCTCCGTCTCAGCAGGAGGAAGACCCTGGACTGGGTGTTAGAGAGAAGTGGGATAGCAGCCCCTGACATGGAACGTGACAACTCCTGAGTGGGAAAGGCCATTCCAGCAGTTTCCAGTCCTGGACTGGGCATCACCACAGAGCAAATATTGCAGTGATGCCCCTCCAAACCCGCCAGGTTCCTGTGGGACCTTCCAGCGGGACTGAACAGTTGCTGTGTTCCTTCACGACACATCCACGTGCCTGCAGCGGTCACCTGCTCCAAATCCCAATTCTTGCGGTTCCCTCCTCCAAACTCCCATTTAAATTCCAGTTTGCTCCTGCCATGTTCAATAATTCAATGTGTTATCAATTTACTCTTCTTAGCTGGAGGGAATGACTGATGCTCTGTGCGCACACTATGGGCACATCTATGGTTCATAAACAGCTAAAGTTAGGAAATTCTAAATTGTAAATGTACCTAATTATCTCTAATCATAGGCTCACTGTAATTAGTGGGATGCTGGTTCCCCTCTATTTTTAACGAACAGAGATATTCTCTGTAATAAAAACCTCAACAGATTTGTACCGTGGGTATGAAAATAGAACATTGTTAGACTATTTCTGAGTACAGAAACAACTTTCTGCCCCATTTTCTCAAAGGGATTCCTGTCTGGTGGCTTCACAGGCTGCAGCCTTCCCCTTCTGTTCCTCCATGGCTTCATCTGGAAAATTCTCCATTTCCTCATCTGTGAAGTTATTTTTTTGGAAGATGAAATATCAGTTAACACTTCCATGTCCCAAGCAGGATGGGCCAGGTTTGCAGGATGTTCTGTTGGGACTTTCAGAACTGGACACGTGTTAATCCTTGTTCACTGTGAGCTGGATTTGTCAATTTTATTTTTTCTATTTCGGGAGCACACAGTAAATATTATCCTATTAATGCGAAGAGCATCCTTCCCTCTCTCCCCATTATTTGTCCGGTGGAACATGATTTGGCATAAATGTTTCTGTGCTAAATTCAGCTTTTCTTTGTGAAGATCAGCTGTTTACAGTAGCTTCCCTATAACACTTTAATTTTCAATTTTGCTCCTTTGAATGCCGCTTTTGCTTCTTCCTGTAAATATTTTGATGTGTCTGTGGTTGTTTTCCTTTAAATGTTGTGGGGAAGCGAATGCAGCAGCTGCTTAGGGTGCTTCAGAATTTGAAGTAGTCGGATTTCATGGGACACACTTTCCCCAAAGAAAATTGGTTGTGGTGGAAAAAAAGCGGGAGTGATTTGCCTCATTAGGAGGAGGACGTACCCCGTGCCTCAGGCTTTGCTTCAACAGGTGAAACACCTTGGGAAAGGTGTGGGATCGTGGAATGGTTTGGATGGGAAAGGATCTTAAATTAGCTCATCTCATCCCACCCCGTACCACGGGCGGGGACACCTTTCCCTATCCCAGGGTGCTCCAAGCCCTGTCCAGCCTGGCCTTGGACACCTCCAGGGATGGGGCAGCCACAGATTCCCTGTGCCAGGGCCTCACAGGGAAGGATTTCCTCCCAAAATCCGCCCTACAAAGGTGTGCAGCACCTGGAAATTGGGGACGCTGCTGTTGTCCGTTCGGAGGGAGCAGAGTTTTGGCGGGGGGCGAGGGACAAGTGGGACACAGCAAAGCGGGACAGTAGCTGCGGGGAGCGTGTCATTGCAGCCCGGCTCCGGCTGCGGGTGGCAGTGCAGAGCAGGATTTGTGTCCCGGTGGGCGCTCGCACGGCAGACGGGATCTCTGTGTTTAGTGAGAGGTGATTCCGCAAGGTGAGACGCGAAGTGAGTGCTCGGGGTTAGAGACGGGCTGGGAAGCAGCGCATCCCTCGCTGGGGATGCTGTGAGCGGAGGAGCTGGGGATGGCAGGGACGGCTTGTGCCGTGCTCATCACAGTTGTCCATCCCGTGAATAAACGCAGAAATTTTTTCTTAATTGTTTTGGAGAGAGTTCAACCCTAAACCTCCGTGTTTTTTTTTTTTTTTTTGCGACGCAAACCTACCCGGGAGGAACCCCTGGATTTGAAATCGCTGTGAGCCGGTTGCCCGGGAATAAAGTGGGACTCGGTGCCTTTTTTATGCCTGTGGATTGTTGCTGGTGCATGCAGGGCTCTTGGCTCAGCCTCTGCCCTGCAGCAGCCCCGGCACAGCCTCAGCTGGGCGCAGTATTGGGCTGGGGGGCATCGCTGGGTGGGGAGGGGACAGCAGCGCACGGAGCTGTGGCCCCCTGTCCCCGGAGCTTTCCCCGGGCGAGCTGTGCCTTCGCACAATCGGGGCTGTTTGAATTGATGCTGCAGCTTACACTGACATAAAGCAACTCTTTCATGTGCCAGCCCTGGTTGCCTTGGCTCTTGGCAGCGGCTCCCGGTGTAGGCAGTGCGAGGATTGAAATGCAGAGGGGACGGAGGGAGAGGGAGAGAGAAGGAGGATTGATCCCAGGGTGGAGGGACAGAGCGGCGAGCGCTCGATATAATTTGTTTTTTAGCTGTCAAATAAGCTCATTCAAGGCAACCGGAACACGGCCGAAGAAGGGGGTTTTGCAGCAAGAAACCGCAGCAAATGCAGAGCCGGGGGAGCAGGGGGATGGGTGGCCGGGGAGCCCCCGATGTGGCCCCGGCACAGGCGGGGGGAGCGGCCCGGGCCCGGTGTGGGGACCGGGGGCAGCGGCCCGGCCGCGCCTCCCTCGCATCCCGGGGGGAGCGGGGGAAAACGGGGGGAAAAGGGGGATGACAGGGCTGGAGAGGGGGATGTCGGGCTGGCAAACACCCCCTGTTCCACAGGGCTGTGGGAGAGGGGCAGCTCCGAGCCTGTCACGAACGTGAAGTCGGTGGTTGCCGAGGAGGGAGGAGGGGAAGGATGCTCGAGCGTTCCAGAGTGCCTTTTTCTTCGTTATTTATTTATTTCCTTAAGCTCTGGTGTCATGTTCGAGTTGTTTTCCTTGTCCCTGGATCTGAGCATCATTAGCAAGATAATGAAGTTCCCGAATGTGGCGTTAAGTGGCTGCATTCCCATTCCTCCCTCCCTTTTCCCCATCTTGCCTGCAGCTCCAGGGACCGGCGTACCGGGAGATGTTAAAACAAAAACAAGGGGAGGTGGTGCTGGTGGTGCTGGTGGGGGAGAAACGGGGCTCTGCCAGCCCTGCCAAGGGCAGGAGCTGCCTGTTGGCTCGGGGGAGGGGGCACAGCCTTTCCCACCTCCAGGATGCCTCTGGACCAGTCCCACCAGCATCAGGGGACTGCTCTGTTGCTGGGAGCCGTGCTGCGAGGACAAGCCGCAGACAGGGAAAAGGGAGGGGGGGTCTGTCGTGATCTGTGTTTGCAACAAAATTTGCTTCACCACAAAAATTGTGTCAATAGCATCAAGTTGTTTATTGGGGGGGGGGGGGGTATGAAAAACAGAAAGGTCTGT
>VZTD01004777.1:1964214-2001948 GCA_013397725.1 Rhagologus leucostigma
CCCCCCGGCTGCTGTCAGCCACTTCCACCAGCGCTCCAGGGATTTCCAGCCGTGGAATTACTGCGTGGTGTTGCTGCCCTTCTCCGGTTTCCGAGAGCCCAGCTGGTTGGGAAATGCCAAATTTCACAGCTGTGCTTCTGTTCCTGCTGCTGCCCCCCAGCCCCTGCCAGAATTTGGCCTGGATCTTGACCAGAGGAAATTGTTATGATAATGTTGAGGGTTAGTTGGGGGCAAGGTCAGGCAGCCTTAACTGGTTTTGAGCCCATAGCATTGCAAGAAAAGTCTTTTAAACTCCATTTTTATCAGGAGTATCCTGAGACACAGGGCTGGAGTAATTTTTCGTAGGCTTTAGTGAAATTATAACAAAGCTCTGTTTAGCTGAGTGGATTTTACATAATACTTCTTTACTCTCCTCCATGTTTCTAGGCATTGGCAGGTTCAGAAACACCATGAATAGGCCTAAATTTAAATTAGGCTTTTTTTCCAACAGAAAATAGAGCAAATTCAAATGGAAGGGGAGAGATAAGGCTTTAAGGGCTACAAAAAAAGGAATGATTAAGTAGTAAAGATTCTGTACTGCTGGAATTGTTGAGTGCAGCATTGAGCTGTCTTCTTGATGTACACAGCAGCCAGAAATGTCAGAGGTGGTGGAATCCCATTGATTGCCTCTAAATCCAGTGAGGAACGATTGGAAGGGAAAGGGAATAAGGCTTTAAGGGGAGTTAAACCAGGTGAGGCTCCTTGCTCCACCTGGGAAGAGGTGGGAACCATCCATCCTGCCTGGTAACTGAGGATTTATGGGCCAGCTCAGTATTTTAATTTTCACTGCTCACTGAAATGTTTCCCTGAAGTCTGTTTAGTGAGAGCTGCAGCATGTGCAGTTCGTCCTTGTCCTGGAGATACTGCAGGGCAGGAGCGCAGGTGAGGCTCTGATCCCACCCAGCGTCTCTGCAACCTCTGAGAGCAGAGACAAATCCCTAACAAATGACTCAACCTGACCTCCAGAGGTTTCTTCCAGCCCAAACCACTCCCTGGAATAACTCATTGCTTCGTGGAGTGACTTGCACGGGGTTGGTTGGGGAGTTTGGGGCAGAGCAGCAAACGTTGGCAGCTCAGCCTTAACCACAGCGTGGCTTTTCCTGGTTTATCCCTCAGTTCTCCACCAAGGAACGTGAGGCTCCTTGCTGTGAGGTGATTTCAGTGCAACTCCAGGGTTATTTCCTGCTCCGAGGAGAAGGCACTTCCATGGCTTTCAGTGGAGTTGGGATATGGAGATGAACCCAGTGATAGTAGCAGCCACGGTCCGGTGTTCGCACACCATTTCTGGGGGAGTGAGGTACAGTGCAGTTATGGAAATGGATGTTCTCTGCTTGCAATAAACAGGATGCAGCGCAGGAATCTGCAAAATCTCTGTGCTGCCTCCATGCTCTGCAGTGGTTAATGGTGGTTAATGTGTAATTGGGACAATCCCATTGATTAAAATAATCAAATCAACTCTGTTTCAGTGTCTTGGCTCCGTGGACGCAGCCACAATGGAGACTGCAGGGAGCTTGGATGGAAATGATTTTACACCTCCCTTGCACGAAAGTGGAAGAGAGTTTTTGGGGTGGTTTTCCCTCTTTTTTTAATGGGACTTCACAGCGGGTTGGGTGGTGTTTCTTCTTTCTTCCCCGTGTCAGGTGCATTCCCTGACTCAGCTCCTTGCAGTAATTTCCTGTCCTTCCAAGGCATCACCTGTGGGAATAAACTCCCTATTTTGAGTGCACACCTTGGTTTGCTGGATGGAAAGAGAACTGGGGGCTGTGTCAGAGTCCTTCTGATGCTGGTGATTCCCAAGGGGTCAGAAAAATGGTGGAGTAAGGAGATGTGATGCTCTGACTTCCACTGGAAGAGGATCTTGTAACCGTGAGGCCTGGGGCAGCTGTGGCTGCCAGGGAGGGGTGGGATAGGGGAGTAATTAAAAAAATCAAATCCTGCCCCATTGCTGACTGCAGAAATCTGCTGGGAAATGAACCTGTGGTCTGCATTTGGGGGGATGAAGGTTTGTAGAGGGTTGAAGGAAGTGGAAGAGGGTGCAGAAACACCCGTGCAGCCTGTGGTGTTGGTGTGTGACAGCGTGGTGTTATCAGCAGTGTCATTACCTGTCCAGTGAGGTGTAAACACTCGGAATCATGGAATCACTGAGGTTGGAAAAGCCCTCCAAGGCCATTGAGTCCAAGCTGTGCCCCGTCCCCTCCTTGTCCCCAGCCCAGAGCGCTGAGTGCCACGTCCAGGCCTTCTTGGACACCTCCAGGGATGGGCACTCCAAACCTCCCCGGGCAGTTCCAATGCCTGACCACCCTTTCCATGCAGAAATTCCTCCTGGATACACCTGGAGGTGGCCCTTGCATGGCAGAGGGAACAGTCTAAACTTTCAACAAGTATTGTGTGTAATTCTTGAGTGTTGGAGGACTGTGGGAGAGGTGGAAATCGCAGCCTAGAGGGGCTTTCTTCCAATGCTGCTGGAATTCTGCTTGTCAAGCTGGGTTTGGCTTAGGACAACACATGAGAAAGGCCACCGGTGTCACCAGAGCCAGCTTTGTTTGTGTGGGCACCACCTGGGCAGGGCTGGAGCTGCAGCCAAATCCTCACAAAAGAAATTCTCAAACCCTCGTTGGCATTTTGGCTTCTTCCTTTGCAATCCTGGGTGTCCTCGGAAGGCAGCTCCTCTTTCCATCCAACCACAAGGAAATGTACAGCTTCCCATTTCCTGCTGGTGAATGTTTTCCCCTTCCCTCCACGTACAAAGGAATTTCTACTCCTGTTTCATTCCTGGGCAGAGCCCTGGGTGCCCCAGGAGGTGCTGGAAGTCGGGGAAGGTGAGAGGCAGAGGCAGGAGCAGGAAGACCTGGCCAAGGTCACCCAGCAGGGCGTCAGCAGAGCCAGGAGCAGCCTGGATGTCACTCCTGCGTCATCCCACACTGAGCACCAGCACAGGAATGTGATGCTGCTGCTCCTGAGGAGGTTTTTGAGAAGCCTTCCCGCTGCAGATGAGGTCGGAGCTGTGTCTGTGCAAAGGCATTTCACAGTGGTTACACTGGAACAGAACAATTCCTCCCTCCATTTATCAAAATGTCTGCGGTTCCCGTTTCAAGACAGATAAAACAACAGTGAATATCAAATAAAGGTGTCTTTGTCCAGAACACTTTAAAACAAAAGGAAGCGAAGGTTTGTTCCACTGACCTCTGGAATGCGAAGTCTGTTCTGTCCTGGTGAAATGGCTTTATTTGGGTTTCATCCACCTGCTTTGGGGCCTCCTACATTTCTTTCAGTGTAGCATTTTACCTGTTCCTCATTTGTTACTTCAGTGTAGACCAAAGCACGGTCACAGCCTGATAATCCCAGCCCCAGCTGCATTAGAAGGTGCAAGAAGGGCTGGAATAGCCAAGAAAGATGAGTTAATCACAGGCAGAGAATTAACCACAACTGGGGATTTGCTGCTTCAGTGCTCTCCTGTTATTTGCACACTCCCCTGACTCGCAGGAGTCGTTAGAGCCCGGTTCCTGCAGCTTCCCGTGGCTGTGGGCACTGGGGAATCCTTCAGGGTGTGAGCCTCACTCACTCTGCTTCCCTTCCCCATCCCTAAAACAGGGATAAATAGAATTTGCAAAATGATTTACAGATTTATGCTGCAGAGAGAGATCTTGGGATGTTTGTGAGGAGCTTTCAGCAGGTACAAATTGCGCAAGGTTGATTAACTGCACAACTTTTAGATGCTCTTGGTTCTCTCCCTTGATTGCGTGGAGTGAATTCAACCATTTCATGTACAATTTGGGATTAATTGTGAATGACATTTTGAGGTGAAAGTTGTCTGTCTGCTACTGAACTTCAAGTAGTATTGTCAAAAAAAGTCAGAAATGAAATCTCACGCAGTTTCTGTTGCAGGAAGGATTTGCACAGCTCCTGTAATTCGTACGGAATTGCCTTTACAGTTTTTATATGTTCAGATCCATGTTTTATGCAAAGACTGCAGATTTTAAAAGCAAAGTGTACTCACTAGAGATGAGATGGGAAGGTAGGAGGTTTGCACTGAGAATTTGCCAGCAGCATCAGGGAATTGGATCCCGGTCTTTAGCGAAGCAGGATATTGGCGGAGAGGATGGTCTGGACCTTCTGATTTTAACCTGCCACAGACTCTGCCTTTGAAGCAGTTGCTTAAATTATGTGAGCTCCAGCTTCTTGTCTATGGAGGGGAAAAATAGTGCAGTACTAATAGTATTATCTAATTAATTATGAAGATGAATGCCTGCAGGATGGCAGAGATCAAATGGAGAACTTGTTTCCTTGTTACGGTTCCTGTTATTTATCAGCAGTTTATCAATATTTTGTTTAGTTAATTTAGTGAAAGCAGAGTTTGAAATAAGAATTTTTTTTTTTGTGGCTTTTATGTCATTGCTTTTGGAGTCGGATGGCCTGAGGTGGAGTTTATTCCCTGAAAAAACAGGAGGAGTGGGATTTTAGGCACAGAAAGTTCGCTGAGGAGCTTTGCAGTGGGGATGATGTGTTGGGGTGCAGTGGCTTACACAGGGTCACATCCTGTCCCCAGTCCTCCCTCTCCACGTCTTTAAATCCATTAATCCCAGCAGGATTCTCCCCTCCTCTCCCTGCTGCTGGCAAAGGAGGCTCTGC
Organism: Rhagologus leucostigma; assembly: GCA_013397725.1. Classification (NCBI taxonomy): domain Eukaryota; kingdom Metazoa; phylum Chordata; class Aves; order Passeriformes; genus Rhagologus; species Rhagologus leucostigma. The sequence continues at coordinate 1,968,883 of VZTD01004777.1, forward strand.
ACCTTGCTGTGGGGAGCTGTTAAAGTCGGGGGTACAGAAAATTGCAGCTCGTTTCTCCTGTGACAAAGGCCCAATTCAATGTTCCTTTCCCCTTTATCCACCAAATAATAACACCCAGAAGAACACATTTCCTCCCGGAAAGGGGAGGAAAATATCCCATCCTGCAGAAGGATAATGGAGCTGGTGCTTTTCCAAAGGCGATGCCATTTTTAAAGATGCTCCTTGCATCTCCCAGCATATTGTTTATATCCCTCTATTGTTGTTTTGTCTCCATTAGGGAAAGGTCAGGCACGGATCCTGGACACTGGGCAGCTGTCAGCAGCATTCCCGAGGGGCTGGCATTAAAGTTAAGCACCACTTGGGCTGTTAATATTAAAATAAGGTCCACCTGCTGGAGTAATGAAGGGTTTGAAGGATGGGGAGTTTGTCCCTCATGCTGTGGGGACTTTCTTCCAGTGTGGGGCCTTTCTTCCCAGTGTTGGGTTTAGCACAGCCTCTGAGGGCAGCAGCCCTGGCCTGACCAGAAGGACAATCTGCCCTCTCTGAGGGCTCTGAGGGCTCTCTGCAGGCTCTGGCGTCCTGTCCTGCAGGTCCTGCAGCTCTTCAAAGGGTGTTAAACCAGCTGGATTGGAATGTCTCTGCTTTGGTAGGTACTTTAATGAAAATCTGTTTTAAAAGCCACATCAGAGCTCCTGTGCTGAGGGGACAAGGTGTGGAATTGTCCCCACGCTGTCAGCAGAGCCAGGGATAAAGCCCAGGGTGGGTTTTGAGTGAAGTTCTTTGGACTTGATAACAAAGGAGGAAATCCTTCCCTGGGAGGGTGGGGAGGGGCAGGGATGGAATTCCCAGAGCAGCTGTGGCTGCCCCTGGATCCCTGGAAGTGTCCAAGGCCGGGCTGGACGGGGCTTGGAGCATCCTGGGATGGTGGAAGGTGTGGGATTGGATGAGATTTAAGGTCGTTCCCACCCAAACCATTCCAGGATCCTGTGGCTGATCCTGCCCTGGTGTCTCACAGACCCGGAGCCCTTCTCCAGTGGCACAGGCAGGGCTGGTTCTGACCCTGGGCAAGATTTAAGGAATAAAAACAAGCCCTGCGAGGTCCCTGCTGTTGTCACCTCTTGGTAACACCTGGGCTTCTTCCTACTGAATTAACTAATTTTATTTAAAAAGAGCAAGTTCATTTCACTGGATTTAAAATATCGGCTTTGGGGAGGCTCTGTCATTTGTTCCTCCTGGGAGCACTTCCCAATCTTAAATTAGAGAACAAATGATGACCTTTTTTTGCCCAGGAGTCTAGCGCTGAGGGCTCTTACAGGGAGTTTTTTGCCTTTTTTTTCCACGAAGTGCAGTTAACAAATGAGACTTTTGACAAAAAATCCCCAATTTGAACGAACAAGTCGATTCAATTCACCCCCCGTTAGCTCCTTGATTGAGAGCTATGTAGATTGAAGAAGAAAGGTATTGATCTGCTTTGGGGATTGAAAACTGAGATGAAGTGGAATATGTCTGTGGGTGAAAATGAGGTTTTAAATGGATGGAGGAGGTGAGAGAAAAATAAAACACAATGTAATGTTAATAGAAGGGAGTTCTGAGTTTCTCTGATGGTTAGACGGGGGTGGAGAGGTCACAGGATGCAGAAACTGTACAAGTCATGGAAAATCAGTGCCTGGCACAAGAATTCTTCTAAATTGGGTCAGAACAGAACAAAAAAAATCTGGTTTTGTGCTATCACAGCACCCATCAGTCACCAAATTATGTTTGGACAGAGGGACATTTCTTGTTGAACAGAGCTCACAGCTTTCAGTGCCCGCGGATGATTTTTAACATCCCTTCCAAACCATTCCATGATTCCCTGAAATAATAATTGAGGTTTTGCCATTGTAAACGTGAAATTCATCTCTAAATGGACTGAAAAATTCAGTATAATTGAAATGTTTCACTCTTTCTCCAGATAATCTGTTAGGAGCCTTTTGTAGCTGTTATTGTTTGGGGCATGTGACAGGCTTGTTTTTTTGGCTCATTGGGTGAACTGAATTATTAACTTTCATTTATTAACTTTTCTCTGTACTGTCAACTCCAGGTGACTTTCATTGATTGCTCAAGGTGACAAGGAGGCAGTAGGTAATAAATATCAAGTGCTGCAGTACTTAAAGGAAGTGAATATGAAAGTGCTGTTAACGGAATCAAGTAAAAATTGGATTTGTATCCTAACAAAAATTCCCAGGAGAAATTGCTTTCTGTTTGGCTCTTTTTGTAATTCAAATCCAATCACACAAGTGTGAGCTGTTGTAATACAACTGCCTGGCAGAGGGGTTTGTTGGAAGATCTCAGAGCACTTGTAAACACACAGAACATTTCACTTTGCGGAGCGTGGGGAGATGAGAATTGTGGTGCACGAGTGAAGAGCTTTTAATAAGTGGCGCCTCTGCTTGTTCCGAGTGGTATTTTTAATTTATTTCAGCTCCGGAGGTGTAGGATGCTGGGGATGGCAGTGGATGAAGTGGATTCTTCTGTTATAGTTTCTCTGGGTCCCTGTTCTGAGCCCTGGGGGCTAAAAAGGGTCTGTGGCCTCCCTGCAAGCACCAAAAGGGGACTTGTGTAACTTCTGGGCTTTCAGGGAGTAAAAAATGCCTGCAAATACAACCAGGTTAATTAACTGATGTGTAAAATCTAAGTTAGAATCCAAAACGTGGTGGGGAGGGGAGAAAACCCCTTGGAACCCCCTCGGAGCTTAGTGCAGGTTTATTTGTAAAGGAGCTCTCCCCACTGTGCTCTCTTCAAACCATCAGTTCTCCATCAGGGAAATGATGGAATTGTTGATATTGTGAGAATTCCAAGGGCTGAGGGCTTGTAGATTATTAGGGAGCTGGGATTTGGAGCCCAAGATCTCCCTTGGGCCTTGAGGGAACACTGAACTTGACAGCTGGACACAGAGCTCCAGTGGCAAATGGAATTCGAGCTGTTTTTAAGTGTTCCGTAGTGACAAGGTTTGGTGACAAGGGAAGACCAATAATGAAAGATTTTCATGAGGAATTCTTTAATTTTGGCTCCACTGGGACTCGGGATGGATTTCACCTTGAACCTTACTTCACCTTCTTCAATTTTTATTTTCTTTTTTGAGATAATCCTAACACCTGAGATGGAAATGCCTTTGAGCCCCCTGGATAAACCATTTAAATGCAAATATTATTTTACTGCAAAATAATTGAAACACAAATTGAAAAATTTGTTTTGGCGATAATAATTAGCACCTTGTAAATGAGACTGAGTAAAAATGCTACTCGTGAGTGGAGTCCATTTGCAGACGCTGGGAAAAAAGTTTGTCATCAAATTAGCTTCTGTTTTCTGAGTTTAATTTCAGTTGAGGGTGGAGATGATCTGTGTCATTTTTACAGATGTCTGCAGTGGAGGTGAGAAAAAATGAAACCTTCGCTGTGTTCCTCTTGGAGAGAAAATAAAAGTAAAATTTTCAGAAGGTTTTGAATCAGGCTGAACATTTTCACTGAGGCTCGGACCCCCAGGGCAAGATTTTCAAGGATATTTAGATACCTAAATAAGTGGAGACTTGCCCAGGGGGGGTTTATAAGGGAAATGCGGCTGCACAGCTCAGGTGGGGTTTGGAATGCTCCAGAGCATCTCTCTGCAGTTCCTGGGTTATAAAATATTTGTGAACCTGGGGCTCTGAAGTGCCTTTTGAAAAGGATTTGTGAACTTGGGTTGGGTTTTGTGGCATTTGTCACAAAGGGGTCACCTGGTCTCTGACACCTTCCCGTGATTCCAGGGTCAGTCACGGCCTCCCAGTGTCCATCTCAGTGCCTTAACCACGCCTTGAACCAGATTTTTTTCGAGGGTGACTCTTGGTTTGCCAGGAAAAGTGCAGAGGAGAGGAGCTCTGAGGTCCCTTCCCAGCCGAACCATGCAGCGATTCTGTGATGGAATCCAAGGGCACGGGAGGAACTGAGAGGCCATGGAGGGAAGTGCTGGGAATTCCCAGCTGGAATTCCCAGTGGGGCTGTTCCTCACACCAGAATCTGCATTAATTGGTTAATGCCTGTGGAGTGCTCTGGAGATGGAAACAGTTCCGTAAGTGCCGGGGTTCATTATTCTGCTGACAATGGCTGTGGAGAGGAGTGGCAGCGCTGAGGGAACAGTCAAAATTGATTAGGAGACAATTCTGAAAGGGAAAGTTTTGAGGAAGGGAAATTACATCCCTGGAGGAGAGGCCATTCTGCTGAATATTGGGATGACTGTGGTGCTTCTGGAGCTGAGCAAGTGATTCCGAGTGATGGTTGGTGTGCCCAGCGTTCCTGGTTCCAGCAGGGACTGTGCAGCTGTGGACTTCCTGCAGGTAATTGCTGTTCTCTACGTGGTTAATGAGTGGCTGCTGGAAGTGTGGGAAGCACTGGGAAACCATTTGTTTAGGTTTGTTTGGAATGTGAAAATCACGGAGTTTGAAACAGAACTTGTGAAATCCAAGAGCAATCTGGAAAAATCCAGGGATTTTCTGGGTTATGAATCACGAAAGCTTCAGTGTGTGTGTAGGCAACTCCAAAGGGTTTTCCAGCAGAGATGAGGAAGAGCTCAAAGAACTTTTCATGAGGCACTGAGGAGCCTTGGTAGGAAGGATTGAAGTGGTCTGATGTCCTTGGCACAGGAAGAATTCCCAGTGGGATGGGTTGAGGATGATAGGAGGTGTATCCTAGAGGAGTGAAAGCACAGCTCTTACTTGTCCTGGAGAACAGGACGGGGATCACATTATCCTCTATAAATACACTCAGGCCAGGTAAAACAGACTGGGGAGAACTGTTTGAAGGAAAATGTTGGTGTGGAAAGAAATGGCCCCAAACTGTGGCTTTATCCTGAATTTCCACTGTTGCTGTTCAAGAAGCTTCCTGCACATCCTGGGGGTGGGTGATTTGTGGCATCTGGATAAAATCTTCGATTCCAAGCACATGGATGAGCTGCTCTGCTCCTGTGTCCTGGAGACACCTGGACACACCTGCAGCCTCTGGCTTTGCTCGAAACACTCCTGTCGGGCTCATCTCTGTTGCTGAGCTGCCCTGGGCTGAATTCAGGCTCAAATTCAGGTTCAAATTCAGGCTCAAATTCAGGTTCAGATTGGGTGTTCAAGGCTGGTGGAGAGGGGTGATCGCTCTGGGCTGGGTGCCGCAGTTCCTTCCTTGTGTCTCCTGCTGCTTCTTCCACACCACTTCCCAGGGCTCCAGCAGAAAGCCCCAAACAGCTGGAGCTGCTGAAATCCAGAGGCAGGAATGTTTTAAAGGAAGGGAAGGAAATAATCTGTGACTTCATGGACGCAGCGGACGCCGGTTTGTGTGCGATACCGCCAAACTCTGTCACTGATGGCTCAGCATACACAGAAATTTCTGTGTGTTTACAAACCCGGGGGGTTTCTTCCTCTCCTTTCCCTCTCCCAAGCCCTGTCAGAAGCGCTGGAGCTGCTCCCTGTGTGCCTGTGCTTAGCAACTGAGCCTGGCAACGTCAGGGCACCGGCGGCGGTGCCGCGGCCCCGGCTGCCTCTGGAATTGTAATTTGGGATGAACCATCCTGCTGCCGCTTTTCCAGGGCTTCCAAAGCCTGGAACTTCATTCCCTGACCTTCAGGCTTCCTTGAACACCCCCGGCCAGCTTTCCTGCCGCTGCCCTGCACAAACCAGGCGAGTTGGGAGTGAAACCCTGTCAGGGTGTGCGGGGCTCCGGGAGCTTTTCCAGGAGCTTTCCAGCCCAGTCACGTCGCCCTGTGCTCGGGATGGGGTGAATCCTGTGGATGTGAACAGCTCCCGTGACACAGCTCCGTGATTTCACCTGAATCCGAGGCTGCTGCAGTGCCACAGGGCCAGACTTGAAATGTGGAACATCTGTACCAGGAAATGGATTTGCTGCTCTGAGGAGTGGAGAGGGCAGAAACCTGGGATTGTGTTTAAAGCCTTATCAACTGTGGCAGCTTAATTTGATTTTTAAAGTGCTTAAAGCACTGCTCTCTTCCTGGGGTATTCAGGCTTTTTGTTTGCTTGGGGTTTTCAGGATATGAATGTCTGAACTCCTTCAGCCGAGGTGCCTTAGAGCCCTGTGGAGATCTGTGGGCCTGGCAGAACGAATGTCCCTCGTTCTCGTGAAAAGGGCATGGAATAAAGTCTCTTTTGTCACAGGACAGACACACGTGTGGTTAGTGAGACAGGGTGCAAGGAGCCAGAGCAGCACAGAGGAATTGGCTGGTTTGCTGTGCCTGCAGAAAGCTCAGGGGTGGGTGCTGGGCTCTGTGCAACCCTGAACGTGTCTGGATATTTATCCTGGACAGATCAAAGAGTCTCTGCCATGCTGAGGGCTCGGAGAGCACTGTCAGTGCCAGGCTCCTGCCTGCTGCCTCACAAAGCTGCTCTCCCCTCCTGTCACTGGGGAAGCAAATCGAGCATAAATCCCTGGCAGTGAGCTGGGGTGGTCCCTTCACGCCGAGGGATGGGCAGGGACAGCAGCTGTGACCCTGCTGTCTCTGCGTTTGCAGTTCACTCCGGGCAGGGCAGCGAAATGTGAGCTCCTCTCAGGGCACTGACGGCGCTGCTGCTCCCTGTGCTGCTGTCCCCTTGTCCCAGCGCTCTGCAGAGATCGGATCCCAGCAGGGAACAGCTGTGCCAGCTCCGTGCTGTGCCCAGGCTGCAGCCAGGGACGCTGCTCTGGTGCCGCTGCCAGGCTGAGGCTGCCCCGCTGAGGCTCTGCAGCTCTGGGTGTGATTCCGTGACACTGTGTTTGCAGGAACCCTGCAGGAATTACGGGCTGGGCTCTGGAGGACTCCACATCCTCCTGCATTCCCTGTCAGTGGCCGTGGGAAGGGCTGCTGTGGAACTGGAGCTCAGCAGGTGTGTTCCGTGAGCCCAGTGCAGCTCCTCTCCCAGGTGTTTCTCCCTGAGCTTTGAGGGAGTTCCCTTCGGGATTTATCATCCCCCTTTGGCAAAGAGAGCGCAGCCTGGAGGTTTGGGGGGTGTGAGATGTTCCTAATTCTGTTTGTGCCCAGTGCTGACTGCAAATGCCTCGGGTGGCACCGCAGCCCTGGGATTTATGTGGTGTTCAGTGCATGGAATGGAGGGGAAAGAGGCAGATCTTCAGCTGGGATAAGGAATCTTCTTCTTGAATCCTGCCCTGTGGTACTGGGCAAGTACAAAGAGATGGCAATGGGGCAAATCTTCCCTGGTGACTGAGCAAGTGAAGCTCAGGTCACTTAAAGCAGGGTCAGTGTGGGGTGTTCAGTTTTGCTGGCAGGAGTCCTGTGCCTTGTTCACTGCTGAAAGGTTCAGGGGCATCCCTTCCCTTCCCTTCCCTTCCCTTTCCTTCCCTTTCCTTTCCATGTTGTAATCAGTAATAGAAACTCCTCACCAGTATTGGCCAAGCAAAGTTTTCTTTGTTGTTCAAGTTAGAAATGTTTCCTGACGTTGAATCCATAGCCGTTGGATCGGGTGGCGGATGGAGCAGTGTTTGTGTCTCCACCTTGCGTCAGTGCAGCTCAAACGCCCAATTTTTGCAGGTGGCTGACTGGAAATTGTCACAAAAATGTGTGTGTCGTGATAAACCAGACTTTAAACTTCGGTACTGCTGATGTTAAAACTGACGTGTTATGAGAGATTTTCTAAACGCTCCTTACGACAACTCCAAAGGAATTTTTTAGTATTTTCCATTATTAGTCCCGAAGCCCTCCTGCCTCCTCTTCCAGCAGGAAAACAGGAGGGATTCCATCTCCCTTTCCCCTCACTGTGTGTGAGTCTCCCCTCACTTGTCCTGTTGTCTCACCTGCTCTGATTCCGTTTGGATTGGGAGCTCTGCAGATGGCAAAGTGCTCCATCAATCTGCTGGAGTGATTGGGAATGGTACAGCGAGCACCTGGTGGGAGCCAGCGATTGATTAGATAACAATCTTTGTTTAAAAAAACAGGGATGAGGGCCGGGAAGGCTGAATCCCTTCTGTTCCCAGGTCATTCCAGGGCAGGGATGGCACAGGGGACACTCAGGTCCTCCCTGAGCTCCTTCAGCTGGGGTGGAGTTGATTCCACCAGAACAGGTGGAGCCCAAAGTCATGGATTAAATGAATCCAACAGACTTTCTGTGGAATTTATGGATGTTTTGCAGGGGTGCTCCGTAGATTATGGGAACGATACTTATTGTTATAACAAAAGTTGGGAAGGGGAGCAGTGGGAATGGAGTTGTGCTGAATAATGTGGGATCTGGGCATGGAATAAGGGGCGGGATGTGCTGCTTTGGGCTGGGGTAGAGTTAATGTTCCTCCCGGGGGCTGCCCTGGGGCTGTGTTTGGGTTTGTGCCGAACACGGGGTTGATGATACAGAGGTGTTTTGTTAGCGCTGAGCTTGCCCAGAGCCAAGGCCTTTCCCGGCCCTCATACGGCCGTGCTGGGGAGGGGTTTGGGAGTGTGTGGGAGGCTGGGAGGAGCCATGGCAGGGACAGGTGACCTCAGCTGACCAACGGGATATCCCAGACCATGTGGCATGGAAGGAATGGACGAAGGAGGAAGGAGGGGACGATTGGAATTGATGGCGTTTCTCTTCCCCAAGTCTCTGCTCCATGTGAAGGGGCCCTGCTCTCCTGGAGGTGCTGAGCACCTGCCTGCCCACGGGGAGCAGGGAATGAATTCCTGGGTTTGCTTTGCTTGCGTGCACGGCTTTTGCTTTCCCTGTAAAGCTGTTTATTTCAACCCACGAGTTTTCTGGCTTTTACCCTTCCATTCTCTCCCTGATCCCGCTGTGGGGGGATGAGGGAGCAGCTGTGGGTGGCACTGTGAGGACAGGAAGACTGGAACCCCAAGGGGAAATCTGGCAGCTGCTTTTAGGACTAGTGACTCCTCCAGCAATTCCCAGCCTAAGCCATGGCAGTGTTTCCTTCCCAGTCTCTCCCAGTCCTTCCCAGCAGCCGGAGTGTCTGGCCTCTCCACGTCTCGGGGCGCTGCCGCGCGCCGGTGAGACAGGACATCTGTGCAGTGTCGTGTTCCTGGGCTGTCGCATTCCGCCCTGGAACGGCTTTTGATGTTACCTGGAGCCGGACACTTCCTGGGTTTTTTCGCTGTCAGAGCTGCTCTGAGCTCGGTGTTGGAGGGATGTGCGCTGCACAGGCTCGGGCATGGAATGCAAACCCAGAGGATGATAAAGCTGGAAAGACTTGCTTCAAAGAGGATTAGCTGGGAATGGAGGGAATGTGCCAGTGGAGGTGACAGGTGGCATCCCAACATCGGAGTGAGGCAGAATGAACGTCCACCCCGGTGTCCAGCTGGGACTGGGCTCAGTGTCCGGTGTTTTATTTGACACTTCAGGGCAGATGTGGCACAGCTGGGCAGAGTCCAGAACCCCACCAGGAGGTCAGAACCATCACTTGAAGAGGGAAGCATTGAACAGATTGGGCTCATTTATTCCATAATGGTGCTTTCCCACATTTTTGGGTCTGTGGATCCCAGCATTCCCGGTGTCAGGTGCCTTTCTGTCTCTGTAGGTGCTCATGGCATTTCTAGAGAACTGAAGAAGCCTCGTGTCTGTTCTCTTTCCCTTTCCTGCCTTTCAGAGATTCCCAGAGGCTTTATGAGCTGCAGGGTGAACATCCCCTGTGTGGGGAGAACGAACCTTTCTCTGGGGCCATGTGGGGAGGAGAAAATGCCATGGTCTGGAGGAATAACAGCGTGGATCTGAGGAGGGAAAGGCAGAGCTGGGATGCTTTTGTCCAGGTTTTTCCTAATCTGAAACACAAAAGTGTCATTTGGAAGACACATTGGGAATGCTGTGGGCTGACAGAGCAGTGTGGTGGTGCCTGAGGACGGGGCAGTGACACTTGGGATTTCCAAACTCCCTTTTCCTGTGCGGGTGTTTGTGGTTTTCAGGTGTGTGGTGGCTCAGTTGGAGCTTTTGTGGAATCCCGAACACGTGTAGGAAATTTTCATAATTTTCCAAGACAATATTTTTGGTTGGGAAAGGAAGGGAGAGCACACGTGGGGAAAACTAAATATGGTCTTACTTCTTTTGTTCCTCTCTTCTTCCTGCTTGGGAAGGCCTGAAGATGGAATTGCTGGGCTGGAGCAGTGCCCGGGTGTGGGAGCTCTGCAGTAACAGCCTGGGCAGCACTAAAGGGGACAAAGCAGTGGCAGGGGGGAGTGAGGGACTAAAAGGGTGGCAGGGGGGAGTGAGGGACTCCTGGACTGGGAGGGAAGGGCTGTGTGTGCCCAGAGGCCCGTGGTGTTTTTGGGATCTGCGGAGTTGTGTCGTCCTGCTGGAAGCTCCCAGCCTGCAGCTGAGCTGAGCTGAGCTGGGGGTTTCGGTTCTTCCTGGGCTTGGCAGAGCTGAATTCAGATCAAATGCACTTTTTGTGCCCTTGCGGTGCCCAGCTCATCACTCCCCGTGCTCAGAGGGAAGCGGGCTCGGGCTATCTGAGATGTAAATCAGCCCCTTGATGATGCTCTTGGATCCACGGGCTTTTGATTAAGTTATAGTTAATGGAATGACTCTGCATTATTTATTACCCAGCAGGCTTTGATAGGAGACTGGAGGTTAAGCTCCAGCTCGGAGAAGGTGAATCCTGAGGGCAGCAAGGCTTGGGCTGATGGAGTGTGGAGGTGCTTTCCCTGTTTGCTCGCTGGAATTGGGTGAGCCGGAGTCAGAGCCGGGCTGGGAGTAAACTACTCCGTGTTTGTGATCAGCTGTAATGACTTGGTAAAGCACCGTGTAAGGAGGCGTCTTTAGTGCCTGATAAATGATTCACAACAGTAAACAATGGGCAAAGGAACGTTCTGCTATTTCGAAGGCAGTGCAAACAATGCAGAGGAGGTGGTGCGTGTGGGTTTGGAGAGCTCCGAGCAGGGCTCTGTGAGCTGAGCAAACCTCGGACGTGCTGCTGGACGAGCAGGATTCGCCCCCGGTGTTGCAGCGTTTGTGTGGCCGCAGGGTGTGGGTTTCGGTTTTGCTGGGGAGAGGTTTTCCATGCGCCTGTGTTTGGTGGAACGGCTGTAGAGCAACACGGAGTAACAGCATTTCTGCGTGAGGAACAGCAGCTAAAGCAAATGGCAGTGCCCCAAACTGCTGCGTTAGGGAGGAGGCAGCCGTGGAGCCTCAATAAATGGTGCTGCTGAGAGCAAGGCACTGTGCATGATTTGATATTTGTTCCCACTGAATTGTGCAGTGACCATGCATCAGCGTTTGCTAAATTAGATTTCGTTTCTGCTGAGGAACAAAGTGCAGCGACTTGTATTTTAGGAAGCACTTCAGAGATAAATTCAGTCTCCCTGTCTCTCAAGCGTTGCTTCCTTGGATAATAACACGGTGGAAACCAACAGCTACAGTTCTTCTTGGTTTACACCACCCCGGATCTGGCCTGAGATTTAAGTTTAAGGGATTGAAAAGTGTCAGGAAAATTAATCCACGAACACCAGAGGCTTATGTCCAAAAAGGAGACAGAGGAGTCCTGTAACTTTGTTTGAATAGAGGGAGAGGCCATGGGGCATTCCCCTGGGGTCTCTCAATTTGTTAGGAGGATGCAGCCTCCTTTTTATCCTGATTTCCTGGCCCCATTTCCCTCTCTCTTTCCCCGTTGGCTGAGGTACTTGAGAGGTACGGGCTTCCCAAATTGCTTAATACAGATCTCCTTCTAATGTAAACCCCCCTTTTTCTTTTCTTATGGAATTTATGCTTCCCCCCTTTGCTTCTTTCATCTCTCGGTATCTATCTTTACCTATCAGCAGACCCACATTTTGTTTGTAAAGACAAATCCCTCTCACTCCTTTCATCAATCAGTGGAATTTCTCCCGTTGTTTCTTTCATCTCTCAGTATCTATCTTTACCTATCAGCAGACCCACACTTTGTAAAGACAAATCTCTCTCTTTCCTTTCAAAAGTAGGCGGAAGATGATTTTTTCCTACTCCTTTGGAATATTTTTTCCTATTTCCTTTGCACTTGTCACGTCAGACAACGCCTTTGTTTGTTGTTGTTGTTTACCTTCTGACAACTGGGTGGAGGTTTGTAGTGACACAAGTTTGGATGTTCAGTTTTCTCTCAGTCTGGAGCCGCTGGAATTCCCTGTCAGGCAGGGGCTGGGAGGGAGCAGCAGCCAGGGCAGCTCACTCCGGGCCTTAAGTGTTGCTTAGTTGAAGGGAATAACAAAATCCTGTTGCTGTGAATGTTCCTGAATGGTTGAGTCTCTGTTTTTCGTGCACATAGCCTGGTGGGTTTGGGCACTGTGCAGTGACTGTCACCACTGCCACCTCTGGGACACTGAGGACACTGGGAACCAGTGGATGCTGGCCCGCTGCAGTGACTGGGGTGAGCTGGTGCTGCCCCAGAGCCCAGCCAGCCCTGCTGCTTTAGGGCCGCTCTAAAGCTGCAGTGACTGGCACCAGAACGGTCCTGGCTCGTGTGTCGAGATGAGTTTGGATTTACAGTGGAACTAAAGCTCCCACGAGCCTCTGGCTCCACTCCTGGAGCTTGTCCTGTCAAAAGAACTCTGCTTTGGAGTACAAGGATGTTGCTGCTGCTCCTGCCACCCTTCCTTTCTCTTCATGGCAGCCCCACAACGAAGCCTAGGGGGTTTGGAACTCTTCTCTGTTCAGCTGATATTATTTATTTTTCACTGCAGTGCCTGGTCACGTTAAGTTCTGTACCGTGTGGATTAACTGTGTGTTACAAACTGCCGTGGGCAGCCCTTGGTTCGGAGCCACAGCTCTTCTGTGAGAGTATTGCAGAGTAAATATTCCATCATCTCCCTCGTGAGGAGCCCAGGGTGAAGCCAATTAGTCTGGGGATTGTTCAAAGAGTGGCTCTTGCACAAAGGAGCTGTTGGAAGTGGAGACTTGGTTCAGTTGGTTAAACCAACGTGTAAAAAGAACGGAAAAACTGAGTCACCATCAGTGAATTATCATTGGTGGTGTCCCAGATCAAGATGTTTTCCCAAAGTCACGTGGGTTTCCTTAAAGGATTCGATGATTTTGGAGGTCTTTTCCAGCCTTAATGACTCTGTGATTCCTTGGGTTGTTGTTTTTCCCTGCCATTGGGCTGTGATCCCTTTGGAGGAAGGCTCTGAGCAGCGCCAGGCGTGGGAACGCCGCTGTCCTTGTCTGGAGGTTTCGGTGCCACCGCAGTAAAGCGGCGCTGATGGATTCATTACAGGGATACTCTCCCAATAAACCACTCTCCGGAATTGAGAGGGGCAGGACGTGTTGGCAGAGCCCGGCTTGGGATCAGCTCTGTTTTTCACTCCGCCACAAATCGGACAAATGCCCACAAACCCATCCCTGTGATGAGCCCAGGGGGTGTCACACCCTCCGGGATGTGAGCCCATGGATGGGAGAATAGGAGCTGGAATACCTACAGAAACACACCTGAGCTGAGATTAAAGGCGAGGCTGGGGGGGGGGTTGGTGCAGCATTCCCCTCTCTGAGTGAGGAGTTTGGAGGTGCCTCGTGTCAGACTTTGGGTCGGGGAGAATGTGCCAGAAATTTTGGGAGAATTGTCCTCTGTCAACCCCAAATCCACCTGGAACTTCCCAGCACAAGCACCGGCGCTGCCCTTTCATATCTTTCTACTTATTTGTGCTCCCGGGCCAAAGGGATAAAGGGAATTGTTCTTGCAATCTTCAGAGGAGAAATTTTGAATTTTAGATAAGGTTTTGTCAGTCAAGGCTGAGCTGAACTAACTCAGACCTGGAAGCAAATGATAGAACACATAAATTCCCTCAGCTTCCCGGATTTCTTTCCGTGCCTGATGACTTCTTCCAGCAATGTCCAATCTAAATGAAGCTCCCTGCTATTACAGCTATTACAGGATATATTACTGCCCAGTTTGGCAGCTTCTGGAAAGCTGTTCTTTGTTTGCAATAAGCAATTTTCTTCTATCTGTGCCCAGAGCACCTCTGGGTCAGCATCGTGAACATGCAAATATTGCAGTAGATTGATTGGATACATCATAAAACTCTGTCTTATTTTTCTATTATTTATTTGTTCTTTCAGAGAGATTTACGTCCATTTGTGGCACAGGCACTGGCTGTGCAGGGATGGGCTGAGTTTGTGGGTTTTGGAGCTTCCCTATGACCTTGGAAGCGTTTGGAACACGGTGTCTCTGACCTTGAATTCATTTCCTGAGCTCCGCGCAGCCTTGGTAGCTTTTATACCACCAGGAAATGGAGAGATACAGCCTCTTTAATTTCCCATTTGCCTTAAATTGTTCTGATGAACTTACGATTAAAATAAGAATGAGCAGGAGGGACAGTTCAATATCCCCCCGCTGCCTATCGAGCGTCGCTGTGGTTGGAGAAAGGACTCGACTGAATCGGAGAACCGAGCTCGTGGATCTTCGGTTGTTAAACCAAACTGGGGTTCATTTTACTCCTCTGTGATCACAGGAATATTCCCAGTCCTGTGCAGCTTTCTGGCACCGAGCAAATGGCTTTTCCAGTGAACTCCCCCAAATAAATGGAGCCCAAGTGGAGGAGGGAGGTGGACTCCTCTCCTGTGTAGTGACAGAAAGCCCTGAGAAGCAGGTGCCAGGTGCTACAGAAATGCAAAATACTCCAGTTAAGGAATCCTCCCTCACTTTAATCCCTGGTGGATTGTGGGGCTGTCCTGCCTCTCATTGATACAATGAACGTGCTACAAAAAGATTCCCTGGGTAGTAAATAGGATGGACCGTTTTAGATTCATAAAACCGCGAACTCCGTCTTGCAGGGAGAAGTTCCACGGAGCGTTTTTTGCACCCAAAGTAGGTCAATCTAATTATAATTGGCTTTAATGAGCACCACTCTGCAGTTCTGTACCTGTAGCTGCTTGGCACTCAGAAGTGCAAAATGCCTTTGCTGCCTTTGAAAAAAAATAAGGCAAGGAGAAATCAAAGCAGTAATTTCTACTCTAATGCATTTCGACTTGAAAGCCTGTGTTGTCCCCATCAGCAGGGTAAACAATCCAGCATGGGTGGGAAAAGCTGGAGCAGAGACAGGGATCAGCAGCTCAGAGGATAAAGGTGAAACTCTGATTTTGGGCCTCGAGATTGACCCTTCCAGCTGTCTGGAATTGGGCTTTGTGTGGAGGAATTCTTCTAGTAGAGCAGGGAGGGTTGAACTAGTTCAGAGTGAATTTGTGCCTCCAAAGACATCCAGGTACAGCAGCAGTGAAGAGAGAGGAAAACACTAAAGGGAATTTGTTATTTAGGCTGTTCCCAAAACACATTCATGTACCTGTGTCCCCAGAGAGAAGAAAATCTCATGTATCCTGTAACTGTACATGGTGGCAGTGGATCTTTATCTTGGAGATGCAGTGTTCCCAGGTACTGCTGTGGGCAGGGAAGATGCATTTGAGATTGGAGGGAGGTTTTAGGTGTTCCACTGGTGTTACAGGAGGGGTTTTGCTCTCGGAAGACGCAGCTTTGCAGCGGCTCCTCGGAAATACTGATTGAAGATGTTTGCTGTGTGTTGAGCCAGAATGAACACAAACCTTTCAGAACTGGCTGAGAGGAACCAGCAGCCCCTCAAGGCAGGGTCTGGCCAGCAATTTCTTCCGTGTCCCCCCATCAGGTGTGACAGGGGTGGGGAGTGGTGCTGCTGCTGTCTCCTGTTCCAGTGAACCATTCCCAGAGTCATGGAATGGTCAGGGTTGGAAAGCACCTTACAGGGTGGTTTGTTGGGTCAAGCCTTGCACTGTGTCCTGCTCTTTTTGGAGTCAGGACAGGTTTATTCCTGACCTTTGGCCATGCAGGTTTCAGGCAGCCTTGGCCAGCCAGGCTGTGATGGCCCAGCCCCTCACTCCGTGTGAGTCCCTTCTGCTTTCCCGGGGTGAGGGGTGGGATGTGGCACTGCCTGCCCACTCCAGCCCTTCCTCTGCCTCTTGTCCAGGTGGAATTGAGGGAGAAGGAGACGATCAGCTCTGGCATCCTCCCAGTGCTGTTGTGTGACCCAGCAGGGCCTGGCACCTGGCACGGGTGAAATCCCAAATGCACGGAGTGGGATGGGGAGAACGCTGGGTTTTGTGGTGGGCCGGGGAAGGGTGGCTGAGGAAGGAGCTGTCCCCAGGGACAGGCAGCAGCTGTGAATCCAGCTGTGCTCACAGCTGCTGGGAGCAAGAGCCCAGGACGTGTCTGGGGGTCTGGGCTCCACACCCCTGCAGGGAGGAAGCCAAAGTTTCACCCTTAGATTTTACTTTTCTCTGTTTCCTGGGACGAAGAAACCCAACGGGAAGAACCCCGTGTGGTCTGTGGGGATGGGGAGGACATTCACTGTTCACCTGACACCCTCTGACTTTGTGCTTTTGTCTTTTCTCTTGCCAGCCCAGAACTGCAGTCACACATTGCAGGGCCCAAACGGGACAATACAGAGCCCAGGCTTTCCCTATGGATACCCCAATTATGCAAACTGCACGTGGACAATCACTGCTGAGGAGCAGAACAGGATACAGCTTGTTTTCCAGTCCTTTGCATTAGAGGAAGATTTTGATGTATTATCCATCTACGATGGGCTGCCTCAGCAGGGAAATCTGAGAACGAGGTACAGTGTTCATTACAGTGATGTTTATAAACATGTTCCCCTTCCTGCCGCTGGGATTAAATCTGGCCTTGGATGTTTATGCTGCAATAAACTGGGAGTGTTTCTCCATGAGCAGTTCTTACACTTGTTTTGATTTCTTATCTCTGATAAGGCTTGAAATGTTTCTCTGAATGCCTGACAGTAATGATTTATCAAGAGTCATCCTAGACATCCAGAGGAGTTAATTAGGAAATGGAGCAGGAGGGAAGCAGAGTTAATGTGCAGAGAGCTTCCCTCAGTCCAAACGAGACTCCGGGAGCGGGAGGATGGGCCGTGGGGTTCAGTGATAGCTCTGCCAAAGGCTTTGTGGGTTTACCCCAAAATCTGGGTTATTCCTTAACCCACAGTCCATCCAGCAGCTGGCCAGGGCTGTATTCCCTCACATCTGTAGGCTCTCCAGGGCTAAGAAGTGTTCAGTAATACGGTTTAGTAGGAAAACTCTCCGTGGCTTCTCAAATGAGACTTTCAGTGTTAATAAAACGTTTTGTGGGAGGCTGATTTGGATGTGTTGCTGCGGCAGCAGATGCTCCATGAGGTGTCAGACGTGTGAGCAGTCGTGATCTCAGCCCTCCAGATGAAACCAGCCGGGTGACTGGGGACACGACTGGTGGTGCTGGTGGCAGCTCCAGCCTGACAGTAATGCATTCAAAAACTCATGGAGCAGTGGCAGCATCCAGCCTCTGAATCCCTGTGCTGGAGCCCTGGAAATCGATTTTCCTTCCAACCACTCGAGTTCAGGACGAATCCATTGACCTCAGCGTCTTGTCTAACCCGAGTGGAACATCTGAGCTGCACCCTGGTGGAAATCAGCTCTTTATGTAGATGATTTCAGTTATGCAAATAAATCATCTCTTCATCTCGCAACTGTGCTTGAGAATCACGTTAATTACGGGACCTCAGCGTTTAATCAGGAGGTTCAGAGCTTTGCTCTGGGGATAATGGACAGGTGGAAAACTGGGGGTAAAATTCAGCTCAGGAAACTTTGTGGTGAGAAGTTAATGCTGCTCTGAGGTACTCTCAAGAATATTCTGGCTGTAAATAGAAGTAGCAGAAAGGGACCTCCCGAGGCTGAGCTGGGGGAAGGTGAGGAGACAGAAAAGGTCCCCCCTCTGCATCCCTGGTGAAGTTCAGGTGAGGCTTGGGCAGGTGAATGTGAGCTGGGGGGTGGAACCAGCAGGAAAAGGCACGTGGGCATGTTTCCTGTCTGATGAGGAGTTCAGGAAATGGAGTGTGTTTAGGGCAGGAAAGTGAAATAAAGGGGGCAAATAAAGAGGGGAATTTCTAGAGGTGTGAAAGCACTTAGAGAAGGTTTAGCAAAGTAGAAGATGAACTCCTGCATGGTGGACATTTGCTTTCTTCCCCTGAACATTTCTGGATCAGTAACTTCAAAACCCAGAGGAGTTGGCTCCTTTGTGCTGTTTCACGTCTCACTTCTTTGTTCACCAATTTTAGAGTTTGGGCAACGCTCTGAGGCACAGGGTGGGACTGTTGGGCTGTCCCCTGATGCTCGAGGATCCCTTCCACCTCAGATACGATTTTTGGTGCATCAATCTCACCTCATTAAACTCTGTTGCCTAACACTGGGTTACTTTTTTTCCCCTTCTTTCTCCCTTTTTTTCTCTTTCCCATGGCCATCAATTTTGCTTTTTTTTTCCTGCCTGCTTTCCAAATGTTCTCAATTCATCACCGAGGTGCAGCCCAGAAGATGGATGGCCACGTGTCACTCATCAGAGCTCACCCAAAATGAGCTGTGAGCAAGGGGAAAGGAAGGGACAACGGATTTCTTTGCTTCTTCCCCTCTCAAACTTGTATTTTTGAGCATCAGCGATATATTTCAGGTCCCTCCCAACCCAGACTGTTCCAGGATTTCCTGGGAAGGGGTTAATGTTGTGTTCATCGTGTGCTGGCAAACACCCTCTTGTTTTGCAATTTAATGTGGTGTGAAGGTTCCCTAATAGAATAAGAGCAGCCCTAATCCAATGAGGCGTTTGCTAATAAACAGCTTTACTGGATATTGGGGAATTTGCGTTGCGTGTTTGTGATGAGGACGTGAATATTAAATGGGTTTCAGTGCCTTAATTTAGACATCCAGGGCTGTTGTCATCTCTCAGTGCCATGACTTTGCTTTGTTTGCTAAAATCAGAGTTCGTTTCCAAGTCTTTGCTATTTCAGCTTCTCTCGAATAATCGGGTTTTTAGAATCCTGGAATGGTTTGGGTTGGAAGGGACCTTAAATTCCATCTCATTCCATCCCCTGCCATGGGCAGGGACACCTTCCGCTCTCTCAGGTTGCTCCAAGCTGGCCTTGGACACTTGCAGGGATCCAGGGGCAGCCACAGCTTCTCTGGGCACCCTGTGCCAGGGCCTCTCCACCCTCACAGGGAAGGATTTTTTCCATGCATATAACCTAAACTTCCCTTTCTTCGGTTGGAACCCATTCCTCCTTGTCCACTAGAATTTTCCCAGCTCCTGGCTTCCAGGAGGGACCACTGTGGGGGAATTTTCTGTGAAACCCGAGACCTGTGGTGGCTGCAGATTTTTCTCTTCCTTGATGAGGGACATCAGGATTTGGTTCCTGCCCAGGACTTGCCCTTCTCTTGGGCTCATTGCACCAGACCAGACTCTCCCAAATGCTCATCCTTCAAGTTCCCATCTGCTGTGGGATCAGGGAGTCATGTGGAGCCCTGCTCTGACCGTGCAGTCATTCCAGAACAGTCTTTTCCCAGTTCCCATTGTGCCTTGTGATTGTGTCATTGTTCGGAGGTCGCTCCAATCAGGTTCCCTTCCTGATTGCCTTCCCACTGTGCTGGGCTCAGAAACCCAGCACAGACCTGACTACAATTTGAATACTTGGGGTTATTTATGGCTCTGAGATTGCTGTGGGATTTGGGAGACTCTCTGCACCTCATTGTGTCAGACTCTTGTTCCGTGACATAACCAGAGTGGGTAAGGACAGACCCACGTGGCTTCCCCCGGCTTTTTCATCTGCTCTTAATTTGCAGGACGCTTTTAACATGAGAATCTTAAATCAGTTGCAGATTCCCTGATTTGGAGCTTTAGGCTTGCACTCGGATCCAGGGAAAACACATTTACAGTCTCCCTGTGAGTCGGTCGTCGTAGCTCCCTAATTCTGTTTTCCCAGTGAGACCCGGTGAATTTACACTTCAAATGGAAGTGGTCAACTTAGAAAATCAGATTTTTTTTTTTTTTCCTCCTTCCAAAGATGTTTAAAACTACGTTGGGAAGCCCAGGGGACAGAATATGGGACGTTTCTACCAGGAGAGACTCCTCACTTGTAAATGTGCTGAGCAGTGCTGGGGTTTCTTAGGCTCTTCCAACCCTTGGGCTTCCCTTGCCACCTGTTGTGGGCAGGGAATTGTGTCGTCCTCTGGTCTCTTCCCTGTTCAAACAAAATGTTTCAGTGATGCTGAGTTTATTTGCCTGAGAAAACGTTTGTTTGAGGCTGTGCATCCAGAGAAAAACAACTCCCAGAGCCGCGGCAGTGCCGGTTGTGTTTCCACGGGCGTCGCTCGGAGGTGTTTGTTGACACAGCTGGGAGGAACCTGCCCGTCCTGAGGAGGATTTTGCAGAAATTGCCGCGCCTGCAGAGCGTGCAGGGTCCGGGGGAACGTTTGCCAGTCGTTACCGCAGCGGGGCTCCGTGCAAAGCAGAGAAATCCTGCCCTGCACAGGGCCCCGCTTCTCGTGCCGCTCACGTCCCGCGTCTCGCAGCGTCTCCTGCTCAGGTTGCTTCCAGATCCTCATCCCTCTTCCCTGACAAGTGGCTGAAGGGTGAGGAGAAGGATTGACGTCAGTCTGCTGTGTGAGCAGCTCCAAACCACATCTTGGGCCATATTTAATTGACAGAAAGTTTAAGTATTTTGTTTGAACTCCAAAACGATGTGATCCTCGCGATAAGAGCGGAGTTATCTCTGGGCTGACCTAATTACTGCTGCACCAGGAATTACCTGCACCTTGCATGTTTCTCTTGATAACCTTTTAATTACTCTTTGAAAAAGCAGCCTGGGTGACTTGTACTTAATTACCAATCAAGAGCACAAAGCTTTTGATCTTAGAAACAGCAAAAAGGAGGAGGAGAGGAAGAGACAAAGGGAACTGGGGAGAGGAGAGAGTTCCCCCAGTGTTCCTGTGGCTTGCAGAGATGCAAATTCGGGGTGAAACAACATTCTGGGGTTCAGTCCTGGTAAAGAAATTCCTGGAAAAACAGCATTTGTCACCTGGGAATGCACAGAGCTTGTGTTAGGAGTTTGTGTTGAGTCACCTCTGGTCCTGTGACATATTCCTTTGTCACTGCCTCGTGTCTCCAAGGTGACTACAGTTCTTTTTGCTAAGGAGAAGGATAAATAAAGCAGAGGGCCAGCTAAATCCTTTGTCACCTTTAGTAAACATCCGAGTCCTACCTCCCTCTCCCCCTCAGCAGAGTCTTTTGTCACTTCCCATTAACTTCATGGGAAAAGAAACACAACAAAACCCCACTTAAATTTATGTTCTCTGCTTTGTAGGATAAAATCCACTTTATTTTTTTTTCTCCCTGGGAAGGGACGTGTTTGAGCTGCTCCAGCAGCTCCAGGACCCTTCAGCAGTGTCCCTGTTTTGTTGTGAGGAAGTGCTGAGTGTTTAAACTCCGTCTGCAGGATAATTGATGAAACTGGAGCTGAAAGTCTGGGAGAGGTAATGGAGTTAATGCAACTGCAGCAGGGCTCTGCAATTTCCAGAGGCTCGATTCAGGTTTTCCATATTTATTAGCAGAGGGTGCATCAGGAGGAGTGATGAAAGCAGCTGATTCAATCAGAGTGGGAGCTTTTTCCCTGGCACCGTGTGGAATGTTGTAGGCTTAGGAGGAGGCTTGGCACGGGTATTTTGGCAGCCTCTTCGGACATGGGGATGGAGCAGTTTTGTCCTGGTTTAGAGGTTAAAGGACCTGCTCTCACCTCTGCTCTCCCAGGTGTGAGGTGAGACACACAGGGGGGTCCCTTCAGGTATTGCTGTTACTCAAATAATACTTTCTTCCCCAAATTGTTTTTGTTTTCCCCCAAACTGCTGATAATCACGTTTCTAGGGACAATCTCCCGGCAAAGCCTGACAAACCCCACCCTGGCAGTGTCCAAGGGCAGCTTGGACGGGGCTTGGAGCAACCTGGGGTAGTGGAAGCTGTCCCTGCCCATGGCAGGGGTGGAATGGGATGAGATTTAAGGTCCTGGGATTTTGTGCCTCTTACTTTAAATTACGGTGTGTGGATTAAGTGTAGAAAGATTTTCTGTAATTGGGCAGCATCTACTGGATTTTAATTAAGACTCTGCCCTGGAACAGCCTTTGATGGATCTGTGAGCCCTGGCTGCTGCTGGTGAGTGAGGCAGGGGTTTTGTAGGGTGAGTTTAAGTAGTGCATGGAAATTCTGAGGGGGATCACGGTGTCCTTCATCTTCCATTTCCGTGTTGGTGCAGTTCTTTAAAGCCTCCTGTCCCTCTGGCCTGGAGCTGTGGAGGGAAGGGAGGGGCAGTGCCGTGAGGTGCCTCCTGGAGGACATGGCTGGGGTGTCCCCTGGCCTGGCCGAGGCAGCAGCAGGAGCTCGTGGGACTCTGCTGGTGACTCCTCCCAGCAAAATGCACAAAACTTCCCCCCTCGGCCTCTCCTTGGGGTTCCCCTGCTCTGTGTGACAGCACCGGGATCCCAGCTCGTTCCCAGAGCCCAGGATGGTGTGTTCCTCCCCAGACCCCCAGCTGATGGTTGGTTTTCCTTCGGGGGAGCTGCTCAGGTGACCCCAGCCCTTGCAGACCTCGGGAGATGGTGAGGGCTGGATGTGAGCACTGCAAACCCCGGAGTGAGGGCTCCGGGTAAATCAGGCCTCTCATGGCTCTCAGGGCTCACTCCTCCTTATCAGAGATGGCTCATGAGAACCACAACTGGTGCTCCACTGGGAAATGCTCTCTGGAGTTCTGTGTCGGGTTTACCATCTGTTCACACCTCTGGGCAGGAGCTGTGCAAAGCGACACAGCCACAGGCACCTCGAGTCATTCATTTCAGACACAGCTGCCTTCATTCCTGAGCAGGAATGACAATTCCAGCACCAGTGGGGAGTTTTTTGGGATCAGAAGGAGTGAGATGAGATTTTTTTAGCAGTGGAGGGAAAGAAGTTCAACCAACCCATGGCCCTGGCTTGGTGCTTCTCATTTTTCGATTGCTCTGGGAGGGAGCAGGGCTGGGGTGAGGAGGGTGAGGGCAGCACAGGCAGGTTCTGGTTGTTGGCTCTTGGTTGTTGCCCAGTTGCTCTGTGACGAGGAGGTGGCTCCAGTCTGGCCCTGCTTGTGTAAGAACCTGTCCCAAAAGTCTCTGGACTTAATACAGAACCAGATCTTCAAAAATCATTTCCCTTTTAATCAAGAGATCCTGCCATCAGTGAGCAGGAAGGTGGCACTTCCCTCTGTGGGGTTCGGTGCCAGGATGGGGTGGGCAGTGCAGCAGTGGGTGCGGGGGAAAGGCAGAGCACTGGGATGTGCTGGGAATGTGCTGGGAATCCCTCCCAGGAGCAGGGATCAGGAGCCCAGGAGCTGCTCTGCTCCCTGGGCAAATCCCTTATCAGCTTTCCCAGCTGTAAAACGTCATAATCCCGGAATCACAGAAAGCTGCTGGCCCGAGAACTTCTCCATCCTGCCTTTCTTGCGTTTCGAGCTGTTTCAGGCGTTTGTGCCTGTTCTTCAGGCCACAGGACACGGGATTTCTGCACTGCTGTGAACCCTGGGTATTCCCAACACCTCCACTGTGGCAACACTTGCTCGTTGTTCCCCACTCGCCCTGTGTTCAGCAATAAACAAACCTTGTGTGATTTCCAGGGGGTTCCAAGAACTTATTTCTCCCATTTACTCCATTTCACACCCTTGGTGACTTTTTTTCTTCTTTTTTTTTCCTGAAGGAAGACAGAAATAACCCAAATCTGCCAAGTTCTGAATTGAAGCCGCTGAGCCGTGCTTGGGTTCTATCCAAACTTGTCTTTGTTTACTCGGAATGTCAGCTCGGATTTGCCGGGAGGTGACTGAGATTTGATGAACTTTTCTGTGAATTTTGTGTTTTTCTTCTTCTTGGTTTGTCATAACGAGGCTGAGAATAAGAGGTGCCAGAGTTGGATTTCATGGAATCGTGGAAGGGTTTGGGTGGGAAAGGACCTAAAAGCTCACCCAGTTCCACCCCCATGGGCAGGGACGCCTTCTCCTATCCCAGCTCCTTCCTGTGCCGGGACCTCGGGGCTGGAGGCAGCTCTGCAGGTGGGGTCTCACCTGAGCAGGACAGAGGGGACAAAATCCCACTGCAACCCTAGAAAGTCTTGGAAAAATGAGCGTGGAAGGGACATGAGAAAAATAATAAATCACATCCAACTCCATGGGCTTCCCACTCCATTGCATTGCATGGAAAATCAAATTTATTGAAATTTGATGCTCAGTACCTGTCCCCAGCCTGAGCCATGAAGGCCTCGTATATCTGAGCTGGCTGTGCTGGCTCTGGGCTCTATAAATAACACTTTTCTAGCGGGAATTGACCCAAACGCCACTTTAAAAGGAGTGGAGAAATCCATCCAGGCTGGGATTTATGAGCTCTGTCACTGTCCCCCGAGCCTGTGCTGGTTAATGAAGCTTTGTCAGTGTCAGAGGTAAGCAGAGGGCTCCTGGGCCTTGATGGATTGTGCTTGGCTTGGGGAAGGGAGGGAAGTGCAGCTGATTCCTGAGACTTGAGAGCTGTGCTGGGTGAAATTCCTGGGAAGATTGTGGGTGTTCGTGGCACTGGGAGAGGTTAAGGGACAGGGAGAACTGGGGGGTTTTGCCCCTTGCTTGTTACCGTTGTGGTAGGAAAAATCTAAACTAGGGAAGGTCAGAGCCAGTGGATTGGATTAGTTTGGAATCAATTCTCCAGCAGCTGGGAAGGCTGGGATGGGATAAATGGGCCCTGTGGGGTTGGCTGGTGAAACGGGAGAAGATCCAAGGAGTCGCTGGTGCTTGGAGCACTCCTGTGCAGGTGTTTACTCCGTGCCTGACTCCCAAACAAAAGCAGTTGGGTTCTGAGCACAAACCCCTCCACCAGGCTGGGTAAATCCAGCCGGGAACTGCGGCTGCTGTTCTTGTGTCACTGCAGGATCCTTTTAAGCTGGTTGAGAGTTGGTTTTTTTTTTGGGTCCAGAGCATCATTTCAGCCTTGCAGGGATCCAAATGAAAGGACAACTGTCTCAGTGACACCAGCGAGCTGTGCCTGGCGGACAGAGCTGCCTTTTAAGTGTCTGCAGCGTTTGGGAGCTGGGAGTGCTCTCAGATCATGCTCTGCTTGTTTTATTGATGATTAATGAGAGCGTTCATGTTAATGTGCTCTGAAAAAAGGCTGACATCTCACTGTAATTGCGTTTTTCTGTAATAAATACAGGGAAAATCTAACAGAGCCACTGAGGGAAGAAATTCCTGCCCCAGCCAAGCCTGAGGAAATGCCAGGAGAGAGTGAGCTGGCTCCTCAGGTGTGGCTTTTATCTACAGCCACTGGAAACGGGGAGAGTTCTGCAGGAAACAGAAGGGGTGAGATGTGTGAGAGAGGCTGAGGCAGCAACACCAGGGGTACAACCAAGAGGGGATCAGCCAGGGCTGGGAGGAGGAGGAGGGGGATGCTGGAGGGGCTGCACAGCACAGGGGTGGCACTGAGAGCCCAGGGAGCCTGGCACACTGCGAGGGGACAGACACAGCCCTGCCAGCCCAGTGTCCTGCAGGTACCACAGCCCTGCTGCCTGGGGCTCTGCCAGCTCTGCCAAGTCCTAAAGGTTCCCTTGGGATCTGGCCCAGCATTTGGAGGAGATTTAAACCCCTTCAGGATGAGAGATGATTTCTAAAACTGAGGCATTCCTAGGAATGACAAGATGTTTTCTTTGCCCACAGACGCTTTCCCCACCAGCAGCTGTGTCTTTACAGAAAATAATCCTGCCTCCTGGGCCGAGATCTGAGGTGGGATGGATCCCTGTGGGGAAATCCCCTGATCTCTTGCATTTGTTCTTTTATTCTTGGTGTCCATTCCACGGGGCAGCCTTGGGGAGGACATCTGTGAGTGACCCCAGCTCGTGGCTGTTCCCAGCTTCCCCTGAGAGTTTGAATTCCAAACGTGCATCCATCTGTATTCCTGAAGGTGTTCCCCCTGCAGCAGCTGGGCTGCAGCACTCCCACATCCTTCATGACACCAAGGAAGTTGGAAATGTTGATTAATACCACTTTGCTCGTGGCCACTTTCCAGATGGAACACCCGGCCCCTTTCCCTGGCTCCGGTGTTCCCTCCTTGCCCTGCACCAGCTGGACAAGGCACATGAACCTGGATCAAAGTCACTTGGAAGTCACAGGGCTCTTTCTGTTGGCCCCAGTGGTGATGGATGAGTTGAATCCTTCATGAATTCACCTTTCAAACGACTCCGGGTCGGCTTTGCCCTGGTGGGAGCAGTGGGAGAGGACTGCTCATCCCAGACTTTTCCCAAGGACAGCTCTCCCTCTGAGCTGTTTCCTCAACACACAGTGACAGAATCACAGGATGGGGAAGGCTGGAAGGGACCATCAGGAGCTGGACTTGGAGGATTTTTGTGGATGATTCCAACCCTCAGTATTCTGTGACCACAGAGACTCATCTGGTGCCACCTGCCTGCTCCAGCAGGGCCACCCCAGAGCACAGGGTTGTGTCCAGAGGGCTCTGGAATATCCCCAGTGAGGAGACTCCACAGCCTCTCTGGGCTCTGTTCAGGGCTGGGCACTGCCCAGGGCAGAAGTTCTGCCTCCTGTGCAGGGGAATTCCTGGGCTCAGTCCTTGCCCGTTCCTCTGGTGCCACTGCTGGGCCCTGGAGCAGAGCCCAGGCCCTGCTCTGACCCTCCCTGCAGCCAGGGACACCCAGGGACACCCAGGGACACCCAGGGACACCCAGGGCTGAGGGCCCCTCTCAGCTGGGGCTCCTCTCGAGGCTGAGCAGCCCCAGCTCCCTCAGCCTTTCCTGGGCACGGAGATGCCCCAGGCCCTTCCTCATCTCCACAGCCTCCAGGAGCTCCCTGTCCCTGCTGTGCTGCGGATCCAGAGCTGGACAAGCACCCCAGATGTGCCTCCCAGGGCCGGGTAGAGGGGCGGGGTCCCCTCCCTCAAACCTGCCTTAAAAGGATCATTATCCCGGGGTGGTGCAGGGGTGCCAGGCTGGCACTCAGGCAACGGTGCCATTTGCCCTGCACACAGCAAGGAGAGTCCCTCATTTGATGGGAAATTTTCCCTAACAGGTGCCTTTAAATGACAGGCAGGAAAAGCTCACCGAGCTATGGGGTGGTGTAATTTAATGCTGGGTTAAATGATACAATCCAGTGCATTTTCATTAGATGTTCTGAGACACTTCTCCAGCATTTATGCTTTAAAGGCTGCTGGATTGCCAGCTGCAATAACTGTTTTGATTGCAGCCTGAGCTGATGGTGGGCATCCTACCAGAAAAATAATGGGCTGGGCTTTAATTATGGCACCTGCACTCCCAAAGGGGTGCCTGCGTCACCGGGAGCGGGACAGTTGTGCTGCATCCAGAGGGATGGGATAATGTGCAACAGATGGAGCTGAGGCTGTTCGGAGCAGGGCTGGGGTGTCCTGGCTGGGAGTTGGGGTTTGGGGGAAAAAGAAACGTTCAGGTGTGGATTGAAGCTGCTGAGCAGAGCAGTCAGGGGGGCTCCAGCTGGGGCTCAGCTCCTTTCAGAGGTGGACGGGGCAGTTTTGCATTGGTGGTGGCACACAGGGGAGGCAGCAGAGATCCCCTGAGGGGCTGGAGCGAGTCCAGGGAAGGGAACGGAGCTGGGGGACTCCTGAGGGGCTCAGCCTGGAGAAAAGGAGGCTCAGGAGGGCCCTTGTGGCTCTGCACAACTCCCTGACAGGAGGGGGCAGCCGGAGGGGTCGGGCTCTGCTCGCAGGGAA
This sequence comes from Rhagologus leucostigma, assembly GCA_013397725.1. NCBI lineage: Eukaryota > Metazoa > Chordata > Aves > Passeriformes > Rhagologus > Rhagologus leucostigma. The sequence goes on from VZTD01004777.1 coordinate 1,996,394, forward strand.
CAGGGACAGGAGGAGAGGGAATGTCTTCCAGTTGAACCAGGAGAGGTTTAAATTGGATATTAGGGAAAATTTCTGCATGGAAAGGGTGGTCAGGCACTGGAAAGGGGGGCCCAGGGAGGTTTGGAGTGCCCATCCCTGAAGGTGTCCAAGAAGGCCTGGACGTGGCCCTCAGCGCTCTGGGCTGGGCACAAGGAGGGGACGGGGCACAGGTTGGATTTGAATGATCCTGGAGGGCTTTTCCAGCCTCACTGATCCTGGGATTCTGTCCCATCTGGATCCAGACTGAGCCTCGTGGCAGGTGGGGGTTCTCACTTGTGGAAGGTGCTTTTCACTGCCACCAGCTCTCCCAAACCTGTCCCAAAGCAGGCTTTTCTGTCCTGCTGCAAACGGGGAGCCAAACCAGGAATGTTTGCAGCGTCCGTGGCACACCTGGAGCCAGAGCACAAGGGGTTTCTGTGAGGAAACAGAGCAGAGGCTTTCTGTGTTGATTTGTTTGGATATATTGATTTTTTGCAAGGGCAAGCTTATCAAGTGGCATTTCTGGCGCTGGTTTCGTTTGGTTCCTCGCAGCAGGAGCAGAATTAAGCCAATGAAAAACACATTGCAAATCTCACACAATCAGTGCTGGCTCCAAGCACGTTAAGGGGATAATCACTCAATAATCCATTTGGCCGGAGGTACAGAAGGAATGGAATATGATTATTCCTGCTGTTATTGCTGCCCTCACCTTCAGAAAACAAGGAATGGAGTTCGCTGCTTTTTTGCCTCGTTAGTGTGTGGTTTTTGTGATTGCTGCCCTAAAGATCAGAGATGGCAGAATTGCTGTTTGCTGGGGAATGATGCCATGTTCTGTCTGCCATTCCCGTGGTTTAAATTTCTCTGGGATGCGGGTTCAGGGAGGAAGGCAGGAGAACAGTCACCAGGCAGGGATTCCTGCCAATCCTGGCTGTCCTGGGGCTTTGGAAAGCAGAGCTGAGGTTTTGAACATGGACGCTGGTAAATGATTGTTCCTTCAAGGGGATGCTGCCTGGGCTCTCACTTGGACAAGACAAGGACATCAGAGAAGAAAAAAAATTCAGTTGTGTGCATTAGTTGGAGGCTTAAGAGGAGAAGTGGCTTTTATGGTGACTTCAGTGAGAACAGGAGCAATTCCAGCTCGTTCCCAGCGCAGGATTTCACCGCAGGAGCAGCCAGGGAGGGCTGTGGGGCTGAGGGTGGGCGGGGCTGTACAGATATTTTCCTGATTGAAGTGGGATTTCCTGCTCCCTCCTGACTGAGTTTGGTTTTAGCCCCGCTGATGGAGCCACGTTGGATGTTCTGTGGGCGGAGAGGTGCAGGGGAGTGGGGTTTGGTGCCCTTTGGTGCTGCCAGGCAGCCCAGTCTCCTCTGCTGGCCCCGGGCACGCTGGGGACACAGGAGCATCCTCTGAGGAGCAGTGCCTGCAGAGCTGCTTGGGTTTACTCATTTCTAGAGGTTCAGGAAGCCCAGAGGTTCCCCTGGAAATCGGCTCCTCAGTCAGCGTGGGCTCTGTGGAAAGCCTGAGAACAAACTCGGTGACAATTTCATGCCCTCGTGCACAGGCACTTCTCTTTTAAAGCCCTGTAAGTAGAAAACACCAGTTGTGTTGGAATAAATGCTGCAGGGCAGAGTTGTTTCGGGTAACGCTTAATTCCTGTGGCTCCTTGGGGACAGCAGCTCTTCCTTACAGGTAAAGGACATGTTCGTGTTGCCCTGAATTAAAAGCAACATCTGCAGAGTGAGATCCTCTTAGCGCAGGGACTGTGAGCAGAATCCGCGATGCCAAAAGCTCAGTTCAGAGGGAGCAGATCCACTCTGGGTAATGAAAAGCCCAGGCTGCATTCACAGGTTCCTGGGTGATGGTTTGGGGTGACCAGGGGAAGATAAATCAGCTTTTATTAAAGCTGGTCCAGGCGTTTCCTGGATTTTTCTGAGTGCATGGATGTTTCAGCAGGCCACTCCAATTAAACTGCCAAATTAATTAATAAAAACAATGACACTTTTACTCAGCACAGTAAAAACCGAATCCTTATGGATCCTGGAAGCTTTTATTGATAATAAACAGGAGCAATTGTCTTTCCAGCTTGTCCAGACATTGGATTTTATGCCGAGGGCTGGTCAGTGCTGCTGTGCTGACATTAAAACTTTAAATCATGGGCTGGCAACTCCGTGAGCTCTGCCAATAACTGGAAATTTTGCTTCAATAAAGTTCTCAGGCAGAGCCCGTCAGCTCTCATCAGTCAGAGCTCAATGTGTGTGAAATAATATTTAGGTTTGCTAAATGGGAGCCAGGGAGAAGAGGAGGGAAGTTCCCTCGCTGTGTCTGGGGGCTGGTGGAGAGTTTAAGGAGGAATGGCTGGGTCTGGGTGCTCACAGAAATTTAAGTGGTACCCCCAAATCTGGTTTCGTTCCGTGGGTGCCTTTTCGTTCCATGTAAGAGAGGAAATACCCTGCATTAAATAATATTTACAGGTAATTCTGGAAGGGTCAGAGAGCTTTGTATCACAGGTGATCCTTTGCCCCCCTGGCATAAAGTCTGGCTGCTCCCTGTGGGATAAACCTCGGAGTGTGTTGTAAGAAGCTTTAAATTCTCTTTTTCACTGTTTTATCTCCTGCTGCTCCCGCCCTTGTGAACCCTTGAGCACTCTTGATCCCGAATGATACCGAGTTCCTTCAGCGAATGATACCGAGTTCCTTCAGTTCCTGCTGCTCCCGTGGTTTGTAAAGGTCTGAGTTTGGGGCAGCCCAGGGATTGCTCCTGGATTCCTGGCCTTGGTAATGGCAGGCAGGAGTCCAGCACGGGACTGCTTCAAAGCGAGTGTTCTGTCTGGAAATCCAGGAATCCCCTTGGCCGAGTGTGAGGAAAAGGCTGGGAAGTGTCAAAGCTGTAACTGTGAGGAATGTGCATCAGCTGGTCTGGGGGTGGGTCAGCACCAGGGGATTAATGTTCAGGATTAATGAAAATCAGTAATAAACAAGCTTTTATAAAAATCAGGTGTCATTTAGCCCGAAGTCCCTGAGGGAAGCGGGTGGGAGGAGGAGACACGAGGGCTGGGAGTTTCTGGATTTGTCCAGTTGTGTTTTGTTCTCTTCACTCTGATTTGTGTCCATGTCCTGGGCAGTTCCTGCAGGGCAGCTCCCAGATCCTCTCACGCAGCGATTCCATGGCTGTGGGCTTGGATTTTTACCTCGGGGGGGAGGTGGGAACCATCCCAGTCTTTGCTGTGGTGCATTTGGGATCCATCCCCACATAAAACCCCATCCTTGGGCTTGTGCTGGCAGGGACAGCTGGTGAGGGTGGGGAGGATTCCTAGAAACTTCCAGCCTTATCCACTGTCCAACTGCAGAGCCAACACTCCGAAGGCACCACATTAAAGGCTTTAATTAGTTGCTAACATCCGTTTTTTGCCTGGTTTTGTGTTCAGTTTAACGCAGTTCGTGGAACGCTTCAGTCACTGATATTTTTACTCCAAGGTTCTCAAAACATTTTAAGCATCAGTGAGCAATGCCTTGGGCTCACTCAGCACCCCAAAATCTCTCTCCCATGGCGTGGATGGGGCGGGTTCTGCTCCAGCATCCCAGGGCTGGGTTTGGGAGCGCCCCAGGGCAGGAGTCGGTGACCAGGGTGTGCAGCAGGGAGGGGTTTGGGACAGGACCAATGGAAAACAGGAGTGGAGGAGTGCAGGAGCAGTTCCTGCGGTCAGGCAGAAGGTGGGAAAAGCCCAGGATTTGTTGCTCTCAAGCTGCCCTGGTGTCTGAGTCCTGCAGCTCTGAGCTCCTTCTCCAGGAGCGTGGTGGGATCTGCCCCACTCCTGGTTTTTCCTGGGCTCAGTGCTGAGTGTGACCTCGCTGTGGGGTTTTGCAGGTACCAGTGCTGAGTGTGACCNGGGTTTCCTGGGGTAGCGTGGTGGGATCTGCCCCACTCCTGGTTTTTCATGGGCTCAGTGCTGAGTGGGACCTCCCTGTGGGGTTTTGCAGGTACCAGTGCTGAGTGTGACCTCGCTGTGGGGTTTTCCTGGGCTCAGTGCTGAGTGTGACCTCGCTGTGGGGTTTTCCTGGGGTCCGTGGTGAGTGTGACCTCACTGTGGGGTTTTGCAGGTACCAGTGCTGAGTGTGACCTCGCTGTGGGGTTTTGAAGGTTACCAGTGCTGAGTGTGACCTCGCTGTGGGGTTTTCCTGGGCTCAGTGCTGAGTGTGACCTCGCTGTGGGTTTTTTCCAGGCTGACAGGATTCCAGCTGCCTGCTCCCATCGTCAGCACCGGCCTCGTGCTGTCCCTGTGGCTCGTCAGCGACTACGCCGTGAGTGCCCAAGGCTTCCAGGCCAGCTACGAGGGTGAGTCCAGGAGGGGCTGGAATTGCACCTGAATTTGGCTGGAGGGTGGGAAACGAGCTGCAGAGTCTGCACCAGGATTTAGACATCTGTGCCTCGTTGTTGTGTAATTCAATCTGGGTTTTTTTAGCACTGAAATTGCTGGTTCCTTCCAGCGTGGTTTTTTTTCCGTCTCAGCCATCCTTTAAACTGTACTCGGAGTGAATTCCCTGGAATGTCTGGGAAGGGTGGGTAACGTGGGGGTGACAGTAGGATTTCCAGGAGCAGTGTCCACGTAGGCACCAGGATGTTTGAATTACTGCACTTTCCCTTACATTCTCTGCGCCCGTTTGTTATTTCGCTTTTCCCTGCCCCTGCCTCCCCACGTCCTGAATTCACCCCTGTGTTTGCTGCCATAAACGATGCCCGGTGCTTGTGGGGAGAAGGGTTGTGTGTGAAGGCACCAAACCCTCAGATGCTCTGGGGCAGCGGAAGCCTCGGCTATCTGGGAAAAGCTGTTTTCTAGTGGAAGTCAGGTCCTGCTGTTCCGTGGTGCTGCTGGGGGAATGACAAATTAACCGTGTTAAAATTCAACTTACACCGCTGTTGATTACTGAAACTAAAATGCTGTTCAGCTCCCCATAAATGTTTTTTTTTTTGGAGTCCTTAAAATTATCATTAAGGCTGAGAAGTTGGTAATGAGTCCAGCCGGCCAATTACCCCGGACATTCAGCCAAGGAAATGCCTTCATTGACACGATGGTGGAGCCTCTCAGCATTTCGTGCTCTTGACGATTAAATTCTGTTCAAAACCTTCTAATTTCTGATGAAAACCCCTGCTCTGCCTTGAGGCACCGAGGTGGTTTTGTCGGTGCTGAAGTGGTCACAGCTCGCAGGGGCCCAGTGGGGGCAGCAGTGGGGGCAGAGCTCGTCCCAGGATGGTCCCAGTTGTCCCCATGAGGTCATGGAGCAGCTCTGGGTGTTGCCAGGGTCTGTGCTCACTGGGGAGGCTGGGGGGGCTGGCAGGACAGATGGGGATGTTGGGACAGGTGAGGATTTGGGGACAGGTGAGGATTTTGGGATAGCAGAGGATGTTGGGACAGGTGAAGCTTTTGGGATAGCAGAGGATAGCAGGACAGGTGAGGATGTTGGGACAGGTGAGGATTTTGGGATAGGGGAGGATTTGGGGACAGGGAGGATTTGGGGATAGGTGAGGGTTTTGGGACAGG
>VZTD01004778.1:0-28408 GCA_013397725.1 Rhagologus leucostigma
TGTTGGTTTTGGTTTTGGTTTTTCTGTTGCATTTTTCCTGGCAGCTCTTTCACCCTCTGATCTGACTGAATTTGAATGTTGTTGATCCGTGCTGCAAATGAGCAATTAGTGCTTAATGGCTGTCAGACACCACTCTCTTCATTTATCAATCTATTTAAAATTGGAGGAAGTGGTTGGAGACAAACAAGCGGAATTACCATGCAAAGAAAATAGAGTTAATTGAGCTCAAATATTTGCAGTGTATCAAGGTAAGGATTTACAAAATACAGAGATGTAAACAACGATTTTCCTTCATTTTTCCCAGGACTGAACTGAATATTGAATGAGGCTTTGTTGGTTGAGCCTAAAGATGCCAGTGACTCTACAAATGAGACATTTTTAATATCAACATTACTCTGAAATTGCAGATTTGTTTTGATTTTCATTCTGTTCCCAGCCTTGCGGTTACTCTTAAATATCTCTTGCAAATGTTATCATTATTCTCAGGATTGTGGATGAGGAAAAGGAGTGTTATTCCTCCTGTGGATCCATGTTCCAGTGAGAGTCCGTAGGAATCTCAGACTTTTGCAGCTGAGCCGAAATCAGGATGGCACAGAACCCTTGCGGTTTCTAAAAGCACTGAATAACATTGCTGTGATGAGATGGGCAACAGTGTGAGAGCACCACGCTGAGTTTTGGTGGGAGCCAGTTGGAAACAGAGAACAAAGTGCCACTATATGTTTCGGCTAGCTCGGTGACCACGAGTGCCGGGCACCCACCCACGCGGGAGAGGGTGGCGGAGGCTGCTCGCGGGTGCGCGGGAGGGTTGGCGAGGTTCCAGCCTGGACTCACCTAACCCACCGATGGTCCAGGCACGCTGAGGAGGTAAGAACGAGGCGGAGGGAACTTCTGCGTGGGAGAACAGGAGTGGGTTTAATTCAACTTGGAAGTCCCGTGTGGAAGCCGCCGGGTGGTCCTTACTCAGATACTCAGATACTTTGTCCTTTCCAGAGTGGGAGGGGAAAATACAAAATAACCAATGAGGCAGAGACGCGGGGTTTGAATTCTCGCGGGCAAGGGGTACAGAACCAATGGGGAGGAGAGGGGTAACGGGGGCTAACGGGGGACCGAGGGATACAGAACTTTCCAGAGGGAGAAACCAAATACAGGAGAAAAGAGGAGGAGATGGCAGCCACCAGTTATGGGGGGGTGATCTGTGTACCTCGCACAGCCCTCTGGGCACTCACAGGGCTCCTGGGCTGCGTGGGTATTAATCCAGTGCACCTGCTACGGTATTGCTGGCCGGGGAATCGGCCATAGCACACTGCAACAGCAAAGGAGTTGATCTGACATAAGGCTGGGAGAAGGAACCCAAAGAGATGGATGACAAGTCTGCTGGTGGTTCCAAGAAAATCACAGCCATGCCTTGTGGGATGGAATGCCTTTGTTCCCGTTTGGTTTTCCACATGGAACGCCCTTTTTTGGTGCCAGTCTGGTAGTGCTACTTTTCTTTATGGGAAGTGATGGAAGCAGTGGCTGGAACAAGAATGCTGTCAGTTTTGACAGGACTGGAAGCGCTGTTTCCCCTGTTCAGCACCAGCTGAATGCAATTTGAACTTCGTGATGAGTTCAGTAAGAAGTGAAGGATGACCAGGATGCTGAAATAAAACCAAATAAAAATTTGTCACTGTCTAGTGGAAAACACAGATGAACACCCTGCCTGCTGGTGGATGGACTGCCTTTATTCCCACATGGACACGATGAACTGCTCATTCGGGATGAGGAAAGACATTTTTCTCTTCGCTGGCAAAAAATCACAGAGGCATCTCAAAAAAACCTTTTCTCTGCTAAGTCTCTCTGCTTCCTCTCCTTCTTTCTTTCTCTCTTTCTCCCTTCAAGGAAATGCTGTGGGTTTTTTTTTTTTTAAACTGGGGAGAATCACGGTGACTGTGATCACAGGGATCTGCTTTCCCAGTTCAGAAATAGAAGAAGTGTAGCAGCTTTTCTTCTTTCTGATAGCAGTGCTGCAAAGTGAAAGTTTGTCTCCTTTCCCCATTTCCAGGCTTTCTACAGCACTTCTGTTCCGGGTCTCACTTTGGTTTTTACCTCGTTTGCCCCACACTTGAGATAATCGTGGCTCAAATCCAGCAGTAGTTTCATTTCTGTTTCCTGCTCCGAACAAATGGACAGAAACTGAGCCAATTCTAGTTGGATGAGCTCTGGACAGTAACCCAATCACTTCCACGTGCAGAGTTAGCAAAATCCACACCAGCTGGGGTTTGACAACCATCCAGCACCTTAAATTGCATCAGCTTCCCAACCTGGTGTCACAATTCATCTCTATTTCTGTGATGCAGAATTGATGAGTTTAACATCATAACTTATTTCTGAGTTTATTTTCTCTTGCCTGTGTGTGAGAGGGGATTTCTGCTGTCACTTTTGTTGGTTTTGTAAAATTTTGTTGTTTTTTTCTTTGGCTCAGGATCTTTGATGATGGAGGCTGGTAATAAATTTTTGCTGTCTTGACTCCACTTGACCTAAAATTACGTTTTCAGATAAAATTTGGTATTTCACACTATGGTGCACAAGAGGTGGTTACATCTTTTGCTTTACAATTCTCTCTTCATTTCCTCCACCTCCTATGAATCAAGTTCTCTATTTCTTTCTGGTTTATTTCTTAGTTTACACCGTTTGTTTAAAAATGCGCAAGAAGACAAATGTTTATTTAGAACTTCAGCTTGTGTCAGAGTTTTTTACCGTGTTTTGGCAGGTTTTACCTCAGAACAAACCCTTCCTGTTCCTCCTCACCTTCAGGTCTGAAAATCTGCATTCCTATCCCTGTTAGGTTCTGCTGTGCTGCGTGCAGGAATATTGGCAGGAGCAGAGAGACGGATTTGAGGCTGTCAGTGAATTTCAGAACCTTTCCAAGGAAGCCTTGGGGAAAGGGAGCTTCTCCTTAAATTTGCAATTGCTGGTGAGTGCTTTAAAGTAGTTTTATTAATAACTGCAGGCTTTTTAATAAGGTGACAGCTGGTAGAATAATTTAATGGACAAGCTTGAAAGATTATTTCTTTTTCTTCTCTCAGAAACAAACTGTTCAAACTGCAAATAAACACCAGTGGGTACAGAATCACGCACTGCTGAGATGATAATGTAGGTTTTGGTAATTTGCATATTCAACGAGGAATGGCTAAGTAGGTATTTTAACCATTGCAATTACTCTCAATTATCCTCAGTGCTGCAGCCCTGGAGTACCTTGGACAGCTCAGGATGCAACTTCCCACCCAAGGAGGAGCCTGAGCACAAACTGCCTCAGCTGGGACCTGCAAAGGTTCCTGATTTCCAAAATTTCACCTCAGGTTTGACTTCAGTGGTTTATTTACTCCTGAAGGAAATGGAAAACCGATGATTTCAAAGGTGGAGAAATCTGAGTGGAGTCTGTGTAGAAGTTCAGGCTCGATTTCATAGACTGACTGGAAAAACAAATCTCCATCGTGATAGAATGAAATAAAATAAAACAAACAGTGCTCTTCAAAGTGAATGGCCTGCTGTGCTCCCTAATGAGAAAGTTCAGGAGAACCTACAAAGAGTTTAAAATCACATGCAATCAATGAACACGATGGTGAGACCTCTTCCTCTCTGGGACACTAATTTAGCAAAGGATTTAAGCAAGTGTTTATCTCCATTCCTGTGAGTAAAGCGCTTGCAGCACTGGAGTTGATGGAATTGATGTTTTTTTATAAATCTAAGCATGAGTCTTGCTAAAAAGAGTTGGATACCCTTCCTGAGGCTCTGGGATATCCAGAGCTGAGATTCCGTGCAGCAGACAGGGCCTGGTGACAAGCAAAACTGGCTCAGAATGAACTGCTTTCAGATTAACAGCCAAGTAATTTTGTTTTCCTCACACTGGTGTGAAAAACAGGAACACCGATTGAAGACAGAAGGGAAATGGTGTAACCCACCAGGATTTGGCAGTGTTGGCAGACCCCTGAAGTGTGTTCCATGAAGTCAGAGGGAGGGAATCCAGGGCAGCCGGTGAGCGTGGACTCGGCCTTCAACAGCAAGTGCAAAAAGCAGGTGAAATGCCTCTCCCAAGTGCAAAATCCTGAGCACCAAGCCCCAAATATCCCATATGGCCAAGATCCACGTTCACTGGATGCCCTGATGGCAGAAACAGAGGGACAAGCAGACATCGTCCTGCTTGGAGGAAAAACACTCTCCTGCCAGTGGGAGTCCTGCAGCCAGGCTGAGGGGAGCCGACGCACTCAGGGTTCTCCTGGCAATTACCCTGTCCAATAATCCAAACCAGAAAGGGCATCTGCTCCTCCATGCAAGAGGCCAGAGGAGAACTTGGCTTTTTGAAGTGCGGGATTTACTCTGTGAGGCCACAGAATCACCTTACAAGAAAGTGCAGACTCTGCACTATCAATCCAGGATTCCTGAACTGCCCTCCAAAGGATTTTGGAAGCACCTGACTCCCTGTTTTTCCAGGATCACATAAGTATCTAATTTAGATAATCTGAATCACGCTGGTGGGGCGAGAAGCCTAAATTTTAGATGCTGCAATGCTACACTTAAGATGTCTAAAAGGAGAAGTCTGAATATAGGTCTCAGTATCTAATGTGTGGGTTAGGTACAAAGCACTACCAGGTTCTAAATTACAGGGTGAAGATAATTTCAGGCTCCCATCATTTCAGACTAATTAGCGCACATTAAATTTCATCCTTGTCAACTGGGAAGAGCAGTGCAAAATCAGCCAGTTCGGGGTTTGTTTGAATCCCTTTTCTGCAAAGGATCACACAAGGCACAGACCTGGCTGTAGAGACTGGACAGAATCTTTCCATGAAGAAAGAGGAGAGGATGTAAAATATATGAGGAGAGGAATGCAGCCTTGGCTTAACCTGAACTTCCTGACATCCAAACGTCCTCTCTGACTTCTTAATTTGAGTGACAATCATTTACATCTTATTCTGTGCAAGGAGAGATCCTCAGCTGATGTTCAGTGCCATTGCAGAGCAGGGGAGAGTTGCAAATTTGTAACTGATACGTCCTAGGAGCCCATGAGGTTTGGTGAGTTGGTGTCTCTCCTGTCTCCTCTGACTTTGGGGGAGCTGGAGAAAGATTTTGGTTTTTACGAAGCCGCCAGCACATTTTAATCATTCAGTTTAACTGTACTCCCCTGTATATTTAATATATATATATAGACATGTATATATATGTGTGTATGCATATATATATGTAAATATCTATATATTTAAAGACTGTAGTTCCCCAGTGCACGTCCTTATCCCTTCAAGCAGCTACGGAGCTGCAAAGTCTGAAATAGAAGTGGGTTATTTTATCCTTGCCTAGGGAACACTCGAGCTGGTTGTGACAAATGTGCTATCCCCAAAAAACGTAAGTATGCACAAAAGAATTAGGGAACAGCCTCTAAACTTGGACATTAGAATTCTTTTGTGTGTGAGAGGATTTTTTCTTTTTTTTTTTGATTCTCGCATGAATGAAGAGACCACACAAGTGTTCAAAATGTCAGTGAGACAGAGCACCAGAAAGTCCCTGAGAGATCTTGTCCAAACCTCAGAAACTGTGTGTGCATTTAACAACCTCGGGCACAAGCGGTCCAAAGAGGACCCTTGGAGGGTAGAAAGGCTCTGCAGAGGGATCTGGACAGGCTGGAGGGATGAGGCCAGGTCCTGCCCTTAGGTCACAACAACCCCATGGAGCTCCAGGCTGGGCAGAGGGGCTGGAAAAGGCCCTGGGGGTGCTGGTGACAGCGGCTGGACACGAGCCCAGGGGTGCCCAGGTGGGCAAGAGGCCCCTGGCACCTGGCCTGGATCAGGAATTGTGTGTCCAGCAGGAGCAGGGCAGGGATTGTCCCTCTGTGCCGGGCACTGAGAGGCCCCTCGAGGGCTGTGTCCAGTTCTGGGTCCTGCAGGAGAGCCCTGGAGGGGCTGGAGCGTGTCCAGGGCAGGGAACGGAGCTGGGAAGGGGCTGGAGCCCCAGGAGTGGCTGAGGGAGCTGGGAAAGGGGCTCAGGCTGGAGAAAAGGAGGCTCAGGGGGGACCTTGTGGCTCTGCACAGCTCCCTGACAGGAGGGGGCAGCCGGGGGGGTCGGGCTCTGCTCGCAGGGAACAGGGACAGGAGGAGAGGGAACGGCCTCAGGCTGGGCCAGGGGAGGCTCGGGTTGGACACGAGGAGCAATTTCCTCCTGGAAAGGGAGGTCAGGCCTTGGAAAGAGCTGCCCAGGGAGGTTTGGAGTCCCCATCCCTGGAGGTGTCCAAGGAAGGCCTGGATGTGGCACTCAGTGCTCTGGGCTGGGGACAAGGTGGGCATCGGGCACAGCTGGGCCTCGCTGGGCTGGGAGGGCTTTTCCAACTTCAGTGATTCTGGGATTCTGTTTCTCAGCTGGGCTGACTGAGAGCATCCCACAGAAGCTGTGCCAAGCAGGAGCTGCTGCATTCAGTGCCAGCAGAGAAATGGTTAAGAGGCTGAGCTGGAAGATTTGCCAGGCAGGGAACATATCTGAGGTTCTTTTAGGAGTCCATTACTGAGCACAACTTTATCAAGGTCCAGTTCTGAATTTGTCCCTTCATCTCTCTCCACAGAACAAACTCAGCACAGCTCCTATCACCCTGTGTGCACAGATTTGCACACACGTGTGTGCAGGGCTTAGAGTCTCTTGGTTTACTTTCGTGATCATTGCTTTGATGGGGAGAACTGGGCAGTGAGCAAAGCAGCACAGAGGTTTGTACTTAAACAGGAGTTAATTGCAGACAAATCTGATTTTATGCACCTTGGCATCTCTAACTGAGAAAGAACAGAAAAGAATTAGGACACAAGGCAAATCTGGGCTGGGGATTAACCATTACTAGCACAGAAATGTGCAAGGAGAAACGAGGGATACTGCACAGAGGGGAATAAATTTGTGTGAGGAACATTAATTATTTGTCCCTACTAGAGGTTCTTAGCATTCCTCCTCAAATTCTGATTTCTGGAGACTAAAGTGAAGAAGATGACAGGCTAAGATTCAAAAGCACAAACTTTGGTTTTGCTTCCTCTGCCTCCAAGATTCAGATTCTTCAGCAGCCAGAGACAGGGACAGTGTCCTGAAAAGATTCTCTCTCTCCTGGTATTTTATTTCATGCTGTCTTTGCAGGTGGCCTTGGTCCTGTCACCATCCAATGCCTCTTCTGTAATGAATCGCACTATCTCTGTCCTTGCATTGGAAATGACAATTTGAGGGAAGGAGAATTTACACCTGAAAGTGCTTTGGTTTCGGGGTTTTTTTTTCCTGATTATATCTGCTCTCTAGTTAATCAAAATATCAGTAATGATAATGGTGGTGATGATAATAATAACTCTCCCTGCAAACTGCACCTTGCTTTGAGCAGGACAGGTTTTTTTTTAAGGTATTTTGTTGGTAGTTTCTGCTTTTCTTGAAAGCTGTAGGATGCAGCGTTGATGTGAAAATGTCATTGCATGTTGTTAAGGGAAAACTGAATTATGGCAGCGACAATTAGGAGAGCCTGAAAATGTGTCTATTAAACTCTGTTTTACACTTCACATTTGGGTGAACAGCTCTCAAGGGTTCTGTCTGAGAAAAGTAATTAAATTTGTGTCTAACTTTAAGGTTACGCTTCAAGTTCTAAACTCAAAAGGAAGTATGTGCTCAACAGATTTGGTCATTTGCAATTCACAAGCAACTTTATTTGAACTGTTTTGGAGCTGAAGTCTCATCCTTTCTTTTTTCTTAGTCTATCTCTTTGTTTTTATCAGCCTTAGGTGTCAAAGTCCCTACACCACTACTGCCACAGTGTTCAGATGCTTTCCTTGGTTCCTTTTGACTGTCTTTTTGCAGTGCTTTGGTAACAAATGGTTAAACAAACACATTTTGAAGGTGTGTGCTGCTCTCTGTACATGACTGTGAATGAAAGGTGGAAGAAATGTGCCCTCATCTTTCTGGAGGAAATGCCACTGAGTTGGAAGAGCAGGATTGCTGCAGAAAGCTGAAGGTTACGAGCTGACTTTGAGATGCTGAATGCAGGTGATTGATCACATTTGAAGAGGGGACCAAGATTTTCTGGGGATGCACAGAATAGTTCTTCATGGAACTTAAGAAATCTGGTCTAGTTTAAGATGTCCCTGCCCATGGCAGGGGATTGGAACTGGCTGATCTTTGAGATCCCCTCCAACCCAAATCATTCTTGGATCCTATGAGCCAATAGAGTGTTTTTAGTTTTGAGTAGGAAAGTACCTCTCAGTAGTACCACGTCATTGCAGTGCAGATCATCAGGCAATACTGTCGCTGTTGTACCCGGGATGGTGAGAAATGACATGACCAAAATCTGGAGAAAATAGCTTATTTCATTAATTATAAATCAATTTTTATGTGTTGGGTCACCAGCGTGGCAGAAGGTTATTGGACCTCTGACCAACCAGCCATCAGGGTGATTGGCCAGTCCACACAACACCCGTTCCAAAATATTTTTCTTAGAATATCATAACAATCTTTTGGTAAAAGCAGCAGATGTAGAAATAGAGAAATAGTTTACAAAAAACCCTTAACAGTGTTTTTCATAGTTTCTGTGAGAAACATAAAGTTCTCACAGAATGCAGCAGAAAAATTCCTCTGCTAAAGCTTTTCAGTGTCCACACAATACTGTCTCTTATCATATTATAATGCACTGGGAACTACAGCTCTAAAGGAAGTTTAATGTGTGAATTGTACTAGGTCCAAAATTAGGCTGCCAACAGAACCAATTGTAGCACTTCATTTTTCAATCAGGGCAGCACTTTTGCAGCACTTAATTAAAATATATTTATAACATAATGGCTGTGAGTATTTCATTCTCAGGTTTTGCTTGCCTAGGAGCCAGTGAGGAGATAATTCTGTCTGGGTATTTGGATCTGTCCTTCCTTCTTGAGCACGTCCAGTTTACAGAGAGGCACGAGATTTTGCAGCACCAAGTATTTACTTCAGTAAGATGTGAACAGAGATGTGATTATTTCTTCTTCAGCCTATCATTGTCTTGATGATCCTTGCAATTATTGCCTTGGGCCTGGTTTTCTCTTTCGGCTTTATGGTGGGATCTCACGTCCCAGAGAATGAGGGGACCTTCCCTAAGAACCACAAGTGTGTGGGTCCTGTGGCCCCAAACCTGGTGAAGGCGAAAGAGGCTGCAATCAGTCTGTCACTCTTCAGAGTGCAGTGGTGACACTGGAGAGGCTGTGTAACAACTTGGGTAGCTGTCAAGGACATTTTTTCCCCCTTTAACTTTCTCTAGGATCCTACAAAGTAATTGAATTCTCATATGGACAGATTGCAGGCTGAACCCTGAAGTGTGCTCTCACTGCAATGTGTGCCCAACTAAAACTCACCAGAAGATTATTTCTGTGTTTCATGGCCAAGAGCCTTTCAATAACAGGGTGATTTGATGGATAATGTTTGGATGAACGTGTCACAAAGGACAGCTTTTGTAAGGTTTGCTTCAAGTTGGAAAGAATGTGGGATTTTGGTCTTCACAGAATCACAGACTGGGCCAGGCTGCAGGGCCCACAGTGGGGCATCTGGTGCCACCTCCCTGCTCCAGCAGGGCCATCACAGATCAAAGGGCACAGGAATGGGTCCAGATGGCTCTGGAATATGCCCAGGGAGGAGACTCCACAGCCTTTCTGGTCTCTGTTCAGGGCTGGGCCCTGCCCAGGGCAGAAGTTGTGCCTCCTGTGCAGGGGAATTGCCGGGCTCAGCCCCTGCCCGTCCCTCTGGTGTCACTGCTGGGCCCCGGAGCAGAGCCCGGGCCCTGCTCGGAGCCCTCCCTGCAGCCAGGGACACCCAGGGCCGAGGGCCCCTCTCAGCTGGGGCTCCTCTCGAGGCTGAGCAGCCCCAGCTCCCTCAGCCTTGTTTATCTGCAGTATTAATAAACCCATTAGGTTCTAAATCAAGTGTGTTACAATCGAGCTTCAAAGTTACAATTAAATGATCATTCTATCTGTCTTTTCTGTTGCATGATCCACGAAAGCTTCTATTTGATAAACAGTGCAGCTGTTAATAACATGAGGAGTACAAATAGGATCAAGAAGAATGACAGCCCAGTATCTGCCTGCATGCTAACGAGCACAGGCTGTGCTAACGGGGGGACTTGGGAGAAGGTGAGAGGGAAAGGAAACCTTTTTCATACACGACATCTGAAGTTTAAAACTTGCAGAGACATAAAGGCAGCCGCTCGCTGGCTGTGCCGAAAGTCTGAGGAGGATCGCGTGCGAGCAGGAGACATCCTGTCACAACTGATTCCTGTCTTCTCCTCCTGGCCCAGAGTCTATAATGCACATTATAAATCAGGATCTGGGAACGGGTTACACTGATGGAGGGCCTGGGCTTTCAAGAAGAGTTGGACAGAGCTGGGTAGAAACTCACAGAAAGCCAAAATCTGCTCTGGCGCAGGGGTATAAATGTGCGATTATCTAAAATGGGGGGAAAACTGAATGGCTGCAGGTTTACACCAGAGAAATTGGGAACATAACATGTCCCAGAGGTTTTTTGATTACTGGCTCGCACTTTTTCATGGGTGGGGAAGGGGACACAGCAGTGAGGGCTTGGTGACAGTCGAAGGAACACAAGCAGCATTGCCTGGGCTGTTTGCAGGCTGTATCTAGATTATTATGTGTTTTTCTGTAAATATTTCCACCTGGGATAAAGCCTCAAAATAACTGTGCTCTCCTAGGTGGCCAGAAGACAACAATGGCCAGACTTCTAATTTAATGGAAAAGCTTGTTGATGGAGAAAGAAAGGATGAAGACTGAATTTCAGTGTATCTGTACCTTGGAACAATCTAAGCTTTCATTTTGGATTGTGTCTCACAGTTTAAATAATCCCTTCTGGATTCTCGGGGCGGGATTGTTTTGTTCAAGACTTTAGATCCCAACAGATTTTTAAAGCTCTGTAAAAGAAGTAAATGTAGCCACTGGGATCTGTAGCAGGAGTATTACCCTATATCCTCAGAAAATAAAGGGGATTAGCTCCAGATGAGAAGGAGACGTCCCAGGCTCAGAAGCCCAGACAGGGAGTTCACATCCCAGCATCCGTCTAGGCAGTTACAGCGTTCTCACCACCAAGGAATCAAAGCAGCTACGGCTTTTCTGGCTGATTGACAGTGCTCTAAAATTAGGCTGTGCCCCAGTCATTAGGAGCTATTTAAAAGTCACACTTGCTGAGTGTTCCTTACCTGGGTGGCTCTGCTAAATTTGATACGAGTGTTCCTTCAGCTTTTTAATTTGTTTTTTTTTTTCTTTTTGGTGAGTCTTATAACAATAATAACATTCTAATGAGAAATCTGAAAGTTGTTGTATTGGCAGCAGTTGCCCAAGAGCCAGGAGCTGGTTGGTTGTCAGGGCAACGCCGAGAACACCCGGAGTGGTACCCGAGGAAAGGCTTCTGCTGACTCTCCCTCGGCTTCTTTTTATTGGGGAGTGGATGCTCAAGTTCATTTTCAGGGGTTATTTAAAATATCCCACCAATCTAATTGTCTAAAAAGCTGGAAATAGACATTAAAATGATTGGGTTTGTATTACTTCCCTCCCTTTCACTGTATAAATACCACAGATTCATAAAATCGTGGAATGGTTTGGGTTGGAAGGGACCTTAAAGCCCATCCAGTGCCACCCCTGCCATGGGCAGGGACACCTTCCACTGTCCCAGGCTGCTCCAAGCCCCATCCAACCTGGCCTTGGACACTTCCAGGGATTGGGATCCACAGGTTCTCAGAGCAATATGAATATAAAATTGAATTATTTACTGTTTTCACTATCTCATTTTAAACATCAAGGAGGCTTTTGCAAGCTTTCCTCTGGAGATCATTTCTTTCAGACACTCCTAAAGCTGGGCAAACTGAGTGTTATCCCTGCCAAACTCTTAGTCCCTGGTGCCAGTCACCACAGCATTCCAGCGCTGCTGCTGGGAGCCGGAGGGGAAACCTGGCTTTTGATCCTGCCTCTTGGGAACAGAGGGTGAGGAACATGAAGAGTAGGAGGAGGAAGAGGAGGAAAATCTCCAGGGCAGAGGAATGCTGGCTGCCATCTCTGGAAGTGTTCAAGAAATGTCTGGATGTGGCCCTGGGGGATATGGTTTTGGGATGATGATGATGATGGTGGTGCTGGAGTGACAGCGGGACTGGATGATCCTGAAGGTTTCTTCCAACCCTGATGATTCTGGGATTCCTGATGACTCTGTAAATGAAAGTTTACAACAGAAATGCCCTTTATGGTGGGGATGGAAACACGAGGCTCTTGTGCAGTGATGTGGATGGGAATGAGGATGCTGTGCCCTCAAACATGGATTGTGTTAAAGGTTGATGTCCCAATCCAGGTGATATTTACCTCCTGACTTACTTTGCTCAGTTTCTGCAGTCTGTGACTTCTAGGATGATAATATTTTTTATTTTGATATGCTGATACCAAGGAGAAATCATGGTTAATATTGCACTGCATCCATTCCTTTGATTTCTGAGGGGCAGCAAGGTTCCCAGAAACAGCAACCAGTCAGCTTCCCAGTTTTCCATCAGAAATACAGCAGATACTGGGTTTTAACCCCCACAGCTGGAGCTCTGACCCCAGGGCAGCTCTACCTGGGGTGGTGATGCCTGACTGCTCCCGGGACAGAAGTTCTCTGTTATGAGTTACATGTTCCCCAGTTCCTCCACCTGGAGGTTGGGGCATTCCCCCGTGGTGTGGCTCCAGCTCCCTTCTCCACCTGATTTCTGTTTCAACCTCAATTCTGCTTCTCTGCTTTGATCTGACCTCTGTTTTAGGGGGATTTACTCACGGTGATCCTAGTACCCACCTTAGCACTTCTAAGTGGGCATCCAGCAACAAAGGAGACCAATATTTCCTCTCCTGCTCTGGAAAGAAGAGATCTGAGTGGAGAACACACACAGAGGAGAAAGCTGTTATTAAAAGTGACATGCAAAGTATTTTTGAAAGATTTGGCTTTTTCTGTCACCTCACCTTGTTGAAGAAACGTCTGGGAATGTTTCTGAATTATATTTTGTCCTCTCTTCCCTGGTTCTCTTCGAGAGCAGCGTGAGTGGGAGTGTTGAACGGATTTGATCTCACTTTAGAGGGAGAGTGTTACATCTTCAGAGAGGGCTGTTTTTCTTCAGAAAGGTTAATCAGTCATTGAAGTTAAAGTAGTGCCAGTGAACACCGAACTGTAAAGACTGACTGACATTTCCATGAGGTGTATTAATAGATGTGGTGAAAGAAATTGTAGCCACGTTGTGATTTTGGTGCTAATATTTGTTCTGTGACATGTCTAGAGAGCTGGGTGAAATGGAGCCAGCAAGAAAGACTGAGAGAGACAATTTCAAAGGGATGGAGGGACAGGACACAGGGAACGGCTTCAAACTGACAGAGAACAGGGTTAAATGGGGTATTAGAAAGAAATTGTTCCCTGGGAGGGTGGGCAGGCCCTGGCACAGGGTGCCCAGAGCAGCTGTGGCTGCCCCTGGATCCCTGGCAGTGCCCAAGGCCAGGCTGGACACTGGGGCTTGGAGCAGCCTGGGACAGTGGGAGGTGTCCCTGGCCATGGCAGGGGTGGCACTGGATGGGCTTCCAGGTCTCTTCCAACCCAGACGACTCTGTGATCTCATGATTCCATGATTCATGTTATCTCTAAGTGTAGTTTCACCTGGAGGTGTGAAGAGCTGTTGAAACACGGGTTGTCAATAACTTTATGATGATTTTTGCAACAAATCTTTTGAAAAAGCTCCAAGCCAAGCAACATCAATGCTTCTTGCAATTTGGCTACTTTTCTCATGTCCTCATAGCCAGATTCTTCAGTTGTGCTTTTGAACATTTAAGTGCACATGATGGGAAGGATTCTTACCTTGTGCTTTCCTAAGTCCTCACCTGGTGAGAACAAAATCAGAAACCTATGACACTATCCTACATAGTTTATAAATGCTAGAAATTGCTCCAGTGACCTCCCAAATCTAGGTTTGATTATTTGGGTTTTTCTGTTTCTACCCATGACTCACGAGTGCTTGCTGGGAGGTGGGAATGAGTGCATTATTCTCCAAAATTTATTTGTTCTGAAAGAACTTGCTGAGATGAATCACTTGGCTTCACTCCGTCCTCTGCTTCTTCGTGTGACTTCAGCAGCTCCAAGGCACTGACATCCTGGTCAGGGTGACTATTGGTGTTAGAAAGTCCATTTTAGGGGAATTAAATGCTGCTTTGCATAGGCCTGCCACAGTTCTGTGCTGCACCAAATTCAAATTCACGGCATATAAATCACTTTCCCTCCTGAGCTGAGTGTGTGTTGATGGCTGCTCCATCAGAAAAGAAATGGTCAATTATTTACTATCAAACTTAATGGCTTGCCTGAATAAAACATGTGTTAGGAATTCTCTGTCCCAGCGTTAGCAAGAACCTGTCACAAAAGGCATTGTTTTCTCCCAGGGCTGCCTGTCACAGAAAGCAGAATACGGCGGCGTGCTCAGTCTCTGTGACTCAGCTGTCAAAGTTTTATCTCCTGCGCACACAAGAAATATTATTTGTGTAATGAAGCTAATAAGCACGTATCAGAAAGGTTGTATTTCTCCCAGAGACGAAGCAAAACAGTAGTTACAACCCTCACCATGGCAGTTCTGTAAAATTCCGGGCGCAGAGGAAATGTTTCTTCTGCGGGAACACGTTGTGAAGCAGAGGAGATGCCAACTGTGCCGGTTGTTTCCAGGCCCTGAAGCCAGATCCAGCTGAACAGGAGCTGTGTAAAAACCAGTTTACAGACCAAGGAAATGGACCTGGAGGTATTTCCAGGCAGGAATAAGCAATGTCCACGCCGCAGCAATGAATAAAATGCTGCAGCTATTAGTCTTCATCAGTGGAGTGTGTGACTCTCCCTGTCCCTGCTGTGGATGGAACATCTTTATCCTAACAAAAGCACAGTGAAAGCAGGAATGTGCCATGTCTCTTTGATGGGAATACATGGCTGCATCCACAATCCCCACTCCCAGTGTCATTCCTGACCAACAGCTGAAAAACCCCAGCACTGACGTCATTAATGCCATTTTTTCCCTGGCAATTAAAATTCGTGTTGACCCTAATTTTATGTTATTTTCTATCCCGCTTGGTTCTTTTCTATTTAAGACGTGCTCCATCAGTGGATGCCCCTGCCTTTAGGAGCAAATGATTTTGCATTTTAAATACTTTCTGGTTTAATTGTGTTCATCATCAAAAGCAGCACACGTAGATATCTGGGTTTACAGCTACCCACAGTGTTTGCTCTGTGCAGCAGTGCACGGCTTGGAACAAGTTAGATAAGAGATAAGGAACCAAGAGGCGTTAGATTGTACAGATAATGCCAATGGAGTGACCTGGGTGTCCCTGCCCATGGCAGGGGGATTGGAAATAAATGATCTTTAAAGTCTCTTCCAACCCAAACCATTCTGTGATCCCACAATTCTATTCAAGCACAAGAAAAAATACCGCTATATACAGAAATTAAAATCAGGGTGTGATTTTAAATTTCACATCCTAGGCCACAAAAAAATCTTAAATTTCACATGAAATTCAAGATATTTTCTAGGTCTAGGTAGAGTTAACTTGCTAGTACGAAGCTTAACAACATGTGGGGAAAGTGTTTAAAGAAGTAGTTTCAGCCTAGCTGGAACTGCACCTAAAAGAAGGAGTTAAGTCATGAAAGAGCATTTGATATATTTGTGGTCATCATGAGGCATATTTGTGGTGTATACAGGATAGAAATGGCGTATATAGGATAGAAATGGTGAATATAAGATGGAAATGGTGTATATAAGATAGAAACATTGCATGTGTACCTCAGGGAAGGCCCAGCCCAAAGGGTGCTGCCCGTCCCCGCTGTGCAGCAGCCCAAGGGGGTGTGCACAAAACTCCAAGAAAATGTGCCCTGCATTCACACAGACTGGAGACAAATGAAGAGCAAGTGAGTGGAAATTAAGCTGTGAGAGGACAGAAAGAAACTCCAAGGGTCAGCCTTGCTGTTGAGTGTGACAATCCCAGGGGAGGAACGGAGCTCTTATTGATCCAGCACTGCAAGGCAAGCAAAATGTGACTTCCAGGAACAACAGCAGCACAAAATTGGTTTATTTGAGCCTTTCTGAGTGCACTGAGTGAGTCTCACTGGGGACTGAGAAAACAGGTCCAGTTCCTAACGGTTTGGAACTGGTATTTTGATATATTGATATTTTTAATGAGCGAGTGTTCCCCAGAAGCTTGATTCGCTGTCTTGTAAGAGTGCAGCAGGTCTGGTGACACAAATAACCACATCTGAGAAACTCTAAATTTCCTTGTATCCATACATTTTGCTTTTCTAGTTCCTTGAAGAAGACCTGGGATCAAAAATACGTGTGGCAGCCAGAATTTCCTTCTGCTCCCAGTGTTCTTCAGGGTCCGTGCTCACTTCTTTTGAAATAAACCAGCTGTGGTTTTGTTGTAAAGCAGAATCCCATTAAGGCAGACTAATTGGTTCACCTTTTGATCAGGATTCATGGAAGATTATTGTTTATCAGTTCGCTACCAGGAACAGTTTTGACTCCTTAATGAATCTACAAATCGGATACGAGGTGGGGAGATGTTTTTACTTCTTCTGCTCATGAATCAGAACAGCTTCTGCCTGCTCCTCGTGGAACAATAATGCGATGCTGTGGCCTCATTTTAGCCTTATCACTTTTGATTGTTCTGCTCATTTTAAATAACAGACAGATGACCTGTTCACATCTTCTACTGGTTCCATTCTAGTGATCAAAATTGCAGCAACCTTGCTCAGCGTTTTCCATTAGGGAAGTGATTACAGAGGTTAATTCACTTACAGTCTGCAGCGCCATCCCTGCCTCTTTAAAAGTAAAAAATTAATGCTGTCATAACCTCAGAAGAATCAAATATGATCGTGAGTCTCCACTCCCACTCATTTCATAAGGCTGGCTCTTCAAAATATTCTTTTACTCTCCATCAAAATGCTATTTATTGTCTCTCTCTCTGTAGACACAGTTATTAGACATTTCATATAGAATGCCTCGTACATTTTCCCACTCACAGGGGTTGAAGCTGGGGGAGGGCTGAATAACAAGTAGGAATAGATGAAACTAATGGCATTAACACTGTAATGGCATAATAAAAGCTGTTTTAAATGTCTTGAGATGTAAAACTATAAAATATCTTAATGTGAACTGAATAGAAACAGCCTTTATCTTTTAAAGCTGTTTTTATAAACTAAGGTACCTGTTATTTAGCAGTTAGGCTCTACAGTAGTTTGCCATACCTGGTGATTTTAACAACACACAAATTTAACAACACTTGTTAAATTTATATTGTATTTAACAACACTCAAATATTCATTTTTTCCCCCTCAAGACAATTAAGTGAACTCCCAGATTTCAGTTTTCTCGATGTGCCCAAATAAAGAATATTTGGTACTTCGCTTAGCCTGAGTTTTGGGTTGTTCACTACCTCTGAAAAGTGGGACATTCTGCCTGGAATATTCAAATATTGATGTCAGAACTGAGCAGGTTGGAGTATTTCAGGTTTTGGAAGTGGTTTTTTTTTGTCAAATGTGTGAAAAACTGGGACATTTTCAGGCATGCACTGCTTTCAGCAATCACACGTGTTCGTCAGCCTACGTATCTCCGGTCCGGAAAGGGAGCTGGGGATAGAAAGGAGGTAAAAGGGAGGACACCACGAGCAAGATACATCTCCTCCTTCCAAAATATCCCAGAGGAAGGGGGATTCTCACATCTACCCCGGAGCACACAGAGTGGAGAAGGTGAACCCTGGTTATTCGGCATCCCACAGGACACGCTTTCTCTTTTCTTCCCCAAAATACTTGAAGAAACCTGGGTTTACTCCGCTGCACAATGCGACCTGAACACGACCACATTTCCCAAAGGTAAATTAAATATTTCCACGCCCAGCTACGGGTAGCAGGATATTGCTACACTCTCAGCTTTCCCTGGAGCATGAAAACAAAATCAGACTAGCAAGAGTGATTAGTTTTGGACGTTGGTTGTCTTTTGTAAAGTGAGAGAGATTATTTCAGGGAACAATTCCAAGTCAAACCCTGACTTAGCCACTCTGGATCACCTGAGAGAAGCCTGTGTTTCTCCAGGAATTCCAGGCTGGCCTGAGAGGATCAGGCAGCAAGGCTGGGTGCCTGTAATTGGGTACAATGAACACTCCCCACCACACCTGTTGTTATTTCCCAGCTCACTAAAAGTGGGTATTTTCAGCTTCCCAGCAACATCAGCTGCTGCACAGAAATCTGCAAAATACGTGCCAACAGTTTTGAGACAGAACTTCATTTAGTGAAGACCTCTCTTTCTAAAAGGATGGGACCATATGGCCCAGCATGCCAGATCGAAGCTATACAAACTTATATAAGCTTCTGCTGCTGAGGAACACCACACAGCCTCAGTCAAACTAAGGAACAGCATTTACTTCGGCAAGAAGTTGCCTGGATATCTGACTGGCACTAATTTTCTCAGAAACGATGAGAACTGACGTTAGTGAGGACTCCCATTTGTCAGGAATTTAGCACATCTTTTAGTGAAAAAATTATCCTCCTTGCTCAGAACCCCCTGAGTGAACCAATCTGAACTCCTGGAATTGCAGTTTCTTCTGAATTTGGCAGCAGAATATCTTGAGCTGTTATGAATAGGTAAGGAGGGAATGATTAATCTGTGAATTAAATTTGGACATTAATCCCCATCTCCAAGGCAGAAACTGTTTGTTGGTTTCGTTTGGGTTTTTTTTTTTGTTAAATTGAGTTGAAAATGATCATGAATCAGAGAATCCCAGAATGGTTTGGGTTGGAAGGGACCTTAAAGCCCATCCAGTGCCACCCCTGCCATGGGCAGGGACACCTTCCACTGTCCCAGGCTGCTCCAAGCCCCAGTGTCCAGCCTGGCCTTGGGCACTGCCAGGGATCCAGGGGCAGCCACAGCTGCTCTGGGCACCCTGTGCCAGGGCCTCAGCACCCTTACAGCAAATATATCAACACACTACAATGTATTTGATATTCCTGACTAAAATGGGCATCCATTTTCTGACTCAACTTTGCCTTCTCATGCTGATTCTGCCTTTCTCTGCATTTTTGATCTTGAATAAAATGCTAAACCAAGCCGGGATTTGAATTTACAGACTGCATGACAAATAATCAAGCAATACCGAGGTGTGCCCTTGATCACGTTGCTGGAGGTGACCTCAGCTCTTGCAAACCTGTATGAACATCTGGAGAAACATCTGGAGAAACAGGAATAGAGAAGTGCATCCACCTATCCCCAGGAGCGGCTGAGGGAGCTGGGAAAGGGGCTCAGCCTGGAGCAGAGGAGGCTCAGGGGGGACCTCATTGCTCCCCACAACTCCCTGACAGGAGGGGCAGTGAGGGGGGGGTCGGGCTCTGCTGCCGTGTCCCAAGGGAAAGGAGGAGAGGAAATGGCCTCAAATTGCACCAGGGGAGGGGCAGGTTGGAGATTGGAAACAATTTTTCCCTCACAGAGTGGTGAGGCCTTGGAATGAGCTGCCCAGGGAGGTGGTGCAGTCACTGTCTGTGGGAGTGTTCAGGAGGAGTCTGGATGTGGCCCTTGGGGACAGGGTTTGGGGTGGTGCTGGGGTGGGACTGGGTGAGCTTGAAGGGCTCTTCCAGCCTTGATGATTCCGAGATTCCATGCCTGATACTCTGCTAACATTTGCCCAGTCTCTGGTCCACTTCTCAGCTTGTTTCCCGTGAATGTTTTTCAGGAGCCTCCAGAGCTTGAGACCCTGACAGAGAAGACGGTGCCTGAGGAGCCTGACACGGGGACACTGCTGCCTGTCCCTTTTCCTCTTGCTCTGGCCGTGCTTCTCTGGGTGTACCTAAATCAGCTCTGTGAAGATGCCCCCCTGCAGCAGCACCTCCTTGCTTGTGTCACCACATCCAGAGGGTGCAGCTGGTTTCTGGGCGGGTTCGGCCTGCAGAGAGTGCAGTGGCTCTGTGGAACTGGGCAGCCTGTGCTCTCTGCAGTGTTTATGGGACAGGACACTGGTTTTCCCTGCCAGCAATATCGTCCCAGTGTCCTTGCACTGCTGGGCACACGCAGAGTCAGCCAAATTTCCTTCCAAGGGCAGAGCCCATCTGCAGGAGTGTTTGTGCTGTTTTGAAGCACACAGAGGTTATTTTTTCTGTTAAGTGTCCTTATGAATTGAACCTGTCCCAGATGTGTCCACTGCAGCTTTGAGGCAGTGCTGGTGCTCTGTTTTGAGTAAGATCATGCCTTTATTTCCTCTGTGTCCACAGCGTCCTTCTCGTGGTTTCTGACGAGAATTTGACTGACAATTCAACATTTCATCTACATTGTACACTTTGACTGCAAACCTCAGCCCAGCAAACCTCCTAACCTGCTCTTGCACTCAAACCATGGGGATATACATGCCCAAGGGCCAGCCAAGCCAAGACTTGCCCAGCTGCAGCTGGTGAGCTGTTCCCTGCAGGAGAAGGAAGATTCCAGCACAGATTTAGTCACCAACCCGTGTATGATTTGTAATCTTGCCCCAAACCATTTTTTCTGCTGGCAATTCTGGAAATTGCAGCTGTAAGACAACTGGCAAAGCTCAGGCTTCACTTGAAACTGTCATCTGTTAATTTATTACTTTTTTTGGGATGCAGCTGCTGTGTGACCCCTCCTGGGTTGTAGGAACCGCTGCTGGAGGTAGTTCAGCATCTTCTGGTGCACTTGACTTTGCATAAGTGGGATTGTTCCTCATCGCTTCTCTGCTGCTGCAGCTGATCTCCATGTCCCCAGTGCCCAAATGTCTTTTGTCATTCTGTCCTTTTGTCCCTCCGCCTGGTGCCCGGGCTGCACATTGAGGGGGAGGGAAGTTCACCCAGAAGGTGATGAGGTAATCTTGTTCCTCTGCAGAGATGTTCAGCTCTGGCCAAATAAGACAAAACTGCAGAGGTCTAGAGACGGTCAGCAAACGGAGTCCTGAGGCAAGGGCAGGGATGACATCTGCCAGCCTTTGGGCCAGGGGTGCGGTGCCAGGTGCTGATCTGTGATCTCTTGGGAATAGTCTCCCTCTCTGATCCTGTGGAGCTGCCAGTTCTTAGGGGAGGGGCTGCTGCTTCTTACAGGCCTCAGTCGAGGAAGGGACCCTGCTCTGCCAACCACCCCCAGCACAAGGGGAGCCCATGGCCCTTCTGTGGACCTGTGTGCAGGAGCTGCATTTAAAAAAAACTCCTTGGAAGTACCGGAAGCCTGGCTTCAGGTGTGTGCCACGTTCTCCTGTGTGTGTGCATGCATCCCCTCTGCTGTCCCCTCTGCTGTCCCCTCCACCCTTCAGCCTCTGGGACCTTGCAAGTGCAGCCCAATCCACGGCACAGCCAAGCAGGGCTGAGTGCTGGGGCTGCTGCCACCGCTCTCTCTTCTCTTTCAAGCCCAGCTGGATCCCTTTGCTCTCCCTTCCTCCCGGCACATCTCATCCTAACATTTGCCCTGAAATTACAAACCTGCTCAGAAGCCATAACGATGAGAGCAGCACACAAGTCCACACTGCTTTGTGAATTTGTCTTCCCTGAGTGCCAGAGGGCTGTAAAGCAGCGCCAGGTACATGCTGCAGACTGATTTCCTTTGGAGCACTGTGCCCGTGCATCAGAGACATCCTACTTTGAACCTGGATATTAGGGCTGTGAATGTGGCTGCTCCCTGCTAATTCCCCACCTCCCTGCGGCACTGTGCCTTGTCACAGTGGGACGTGGCATTAATCACTGCTGTACTTCACCTGGAGCCTCATTTAATAGGGTTTTGTTGAGTAAGTCAGAAAGCAAAGCCCAGGTAGCTTTCCAATTACAGAGTGCCTCAGTCATGTGCATCCCAGCTTAGCCAGTGTGCTCTTTTCTTCCTTCCTTCCCTCTTTTTCTTTTTTTTTTTTAGCAAGGCATTTGGGTTTTTCACAGCACTTAATTCGCCTTCATCAAGACAGTTGTTAATTGTTGGTAATCATTGCTTGTCCACATAAATGAGCAAGGAGAACCACACTATGCTGCTGAGGAGCCCGTGGGTTTGGCAGAAGAGCTCTAGGAATCACTTATGAAGAAGGGCTCATGTTGCTGCAATATTTGGTTTGCTTCCATTCCCTCATTTGTCTGAAATGTTTACTGAGCACAGCCATGCCTGTCTTGGAGGCTGGAACCAGTTAATTTTCATCTCTTAACCCTCTTTATTGCAGTTCTCTGCTGTGGTCTCAGGAATTGCAACACCAGGAAAGCAAATGGTGTTCACAGGCTCCATCAAGTCAGATTTTGTGTGGTTGGGGTTTTTTTGAGTGATTCTGCCCCTGCTCAGGTGAGACCCCACCTGCAGAGCTGCCCCAGCCCTGGGGCCCAGCACAGGGAGGACGTGGAGCTGCTGGAGAGAGGCCAGAGGAGGCACCAGGATGAGCAGAGGGATGGAGCAGCTCTGCTGGGAGGAAAGGCTGCGAGAGCTGGGATTGTTCAGCCTGCAGAGGAGAAGCTCTGGGGTGAGCTCAGTGTGGCCTTGCAGGGCCTGAAGGAGCCACAGGAAACATGGAGAGAGACAATTCCCAAGGGCTGCAGGGACAGGACCCAGGGAATGGCTTCCCAGTGCCAGAGGGCAGGGCTGGATGGGATATTGGGCAGGAATTGTTCCCTGGGAGGGTGGGCAGGCCCTGGCACAGGGTGCCCAGAGCAGCTGTGGCTGCCCCTGGATCCCTGGCAGTGTCCAAGGCCAGGCTGGACACTGGGGCTTGGAGCAGCCTGGGACAGTGGAAGGTGTCCCTGCCCGTGGCAGGGGTGGAATGGGATGAGCTTTAAGGTTCCTTCCAACCCACACCCATGATTCTGTGACACTGTCACAGTACAGGTGACACCAATTTCATTGATCACAACAGACCAGAGCTTTTCTTTGCAGTGTTATTTGAAAGAAATCACAGCTGTTGTGTCGCAAACCCCCTTCTCTGCTCTGTACAGAAATTCCTTCCACAGGAAAGGGTTAATGATGGAAAACCAGACCTGGAACTTCTCAGATGCAGAAATACTTCAGGAATTACAGGGCATTTGGGGTCAGAGTTGCTGCTGCAGCCAAGGTCTGCTGGGGCTGGGGTTGCTGAGAAGCCAATTAGGAAGGATTTTTGTCTGGTTGCAGCAGCCTGGGGATTGCTTTAACCTGAGCTCAGCTGGCTCTGCTTCCCCAGGGAGAGCATTCCCGCTCTGGATTGTGCCAGCACATGTGTGCAGCCCATCCTCCTCCTCACCTGGCTGTTCACAGCTGGCTGCAGGGGCTTGAAGAGCCTCAGGTAGAGAGAGGGAATGGGTTTGCCAGAACAAGGCGTTTTCTGGCTCTTTGTGCCACAGAGAATCAGACTGATCTCTGATGTGTGTCCTGGTTTTACCAAATCCTCTAAAACTGCTGGGATAAACCCCTCCAACAGTGTCTTTTTAGTGTTAGTGAGTCAGGCCTGGCTTTATTGTTGGCCAGGGTTTGTGTGTGACCAACAAAGTTCTGGCCTCCACACAGATATGGAAACAAAAATTTTTAATTTATCCAGTTTTAGCAAACAAAGAAATTAATGCTCCTGCTTCTAAATATCTGTGTTGGTTTTGCAGGGCCTGGTTTTTGGCAGCAGGAGGGCCACAGAGGTGGCTGCTGCGAGAAGCTGCTGGAAGCTTCTACCGTGTCTGGCAGAGCCAATCTCTGATGGCTCTGAAGATGGACACGCTGCTGGCCAAGGCTGGGCTGATGAGAGAGGTTGGTAACACCTCTGTGATAACAGATTTCAGAAGACAATCAAAACAAAGTGGGGCATGCACAGTTTTTTCCTAGCCAGAGAAGAGGAGGTGTTGAGAACGTGTGAGGGACACAATGTGGACACACCAGGGTCAGTGGAGAAGGAGGGGCAGGAGGTGGTCCAGGTGCTGGAGCCAAGATTCCTCTGCAAGTGTGGTGGTGACCGTGGTGAAGCAGCTGTGCCCCTGCAGCCCCTGGGGATCCACGGGGGATGCAGAGATCCACCCGCAGCCCGTGGGGATCCGCAGGTGCTGGGGCTGAGCAGTCGCTGCTCCCAGGGCACTCCTGGGATTGAGGTGGGAAATCCATCAATGGCTCGGAGAGAGGGGAAAGAAAATCTGGAGACTCTGCTCTTGTGCCTCACAAATTTTATTGGAAAATAGAAAATTTCTTCACCAATCTGAACTCTGTTCTATTCAACCTATTGAGTATTCATGTTTTTACATCCTATACTGCAATATAAAGATACAATATAGAACAAAAAGAAATTTGCTAATTTCACTGAATTTACTAGATTTTATCTTCATTTATGGAATTCTAAAGTCTTCTTATTTGCCTTATTCTTACTATTCTGCTTCTTCTTCTCTTCTTCTATGTATTTTTACATTCTCTTTATTATTATTCCTCTTCTTCTTCTATGGATTTTAAAATTCTTCTTCTTATTCCTCTTCTTCTCCTATGTATTTTGAAAGTCTTAGTCTTATTACTATTCTTCTTCCACAGCTTTTTAAATTCTTATTCCTCTTCTTCTAATGCATTTTAAAATTCTTATTTCTCTTCTTCTTCTGTGTATTGCTAAATTCTTTTTCCTATCACTATTCTTGTCCTTCTATGTATCTTTAAATTATTCTTCTTCCTCGTCTTTGTCGTCTCTGTTGTTGGCTTCATCTTCTTCATCTTCGTCTTCGTCATCGTCTTTGTCATCTTCTTTGTCTTCATGGTCTTCATCATCTTCATCTTCGTCATTGTCTTTGTCATCTTTGTCGTCTGTAGTAATGGGGAACAAAGCCAACAGCCCCTCTTGTAAGTCCAAACAAAATCCATTTATTGCCAAAAATCGCCGCCTCTTTCTACCCTTAATCTCAACCGAACACAACCGAAACCAAGCCGAAGCCTAATGGAACTTAACAGCAGAAGGGCACCCATTGGCTGGCACAGCTGCAGTGCTGCCGGCCACGCGTCCCATCACCCAATCAGCTTCCCGTTCACGTGCTGTGCACGCGTTCCTCCAGCCAATCACGATCTCCCTTCCAACTGTCACTCAGCTGCCTCTCACCCCTCAGCCAACTTCCAACCGCCCAGCCCCAGCCCTGCCTTCCCCACAGGGCCTTCTGGTGAGCGTAAGCATCGACCATTGTAACAAATGCAACCCCATATTCCACAGTCGTCTTCGTCTTCGTCTTTGTCGTCGTCTTCTTTGTCATCTCTGTCGACTCCATCTTCTCCACGCTCCTGTTCCTGTTGCCGTTGGTTCCCCGATCCCGTTGGTTCGGAGCCCCGTGGGTGCCACAGCCGCGCAGGGAGGGCAGCTCTGGAGCCTTGGCTGCTGTCGGTGCCCTGTCCAGGCTACTCCTTGGGTGGTGCCACCAGGCAGGGACACCGGAACAGCCCCCGCAGCGCCCGCCTGAAGCGGGAGGGACGTTTCCTGGGGGCAGCCGGCTGCCCGTGCAGGGCCTGGGCTCCCAGCTGGGCAGGTGAGGGGCTGGGGGGACTGTGCGGGGCAGGCACCGGGCTCTCTGTCCCTGCCTCTGGCATGGGCTCCTCAAAGGCAGGAGAAGCTGCCTGTCCCATGGGGGCTTGGCCTTCCACAGGTGCAGGCTTGGCACAGAGTGGCCCTGGGCTGCACGGCTCCGGTGCCCGGCACTCAACCCAGGCCTCACGGGGGACAGGCACTGGGAGCCCGTCTCCTGCAAAAACTTTCCGTTTTTTCTCTTTGTCTTCTACAGGCAGCTGCAGGACGCTCAGCTCATCCCACTCGTCCTCCTCTGGGGCCAAGGGCTTCATGTAGATGCCGGAGTCAGTCCCGACTTCCCAGAGGTCCTGCGCGAGCTCCTGGTTGCTGTCATCTTCCCAGCTGGAGTGCGTGGAGGGTCTGTGGCTGTTCCCTGGGGACACGTCCTGGCCAAGGGACCCTTCCTGTCCCCCCTGGAACACCCCTTGGGAGTTGTTCCTTTCTCCCTGGGACAGCTCTGCCTCATGCTCACCTTCCCGCTGGGAAAGCTCTTCCTCCATGTCGGTTTCCCCAGGCATGGGGCTCTGCTGTCTTTGGGCTCGTGCTGTTCCTGCTGCTCCTGCAGCCCTCCACTGCTCCAGGGTGGCCTGTTCCTCCAGCTGCTGCTGCTGCTGCTGGGCCTGGAGCTCCAGCAGGACCTGGCTCAGGAACTGCCCAGGGCTGCTCTGGTCCCTGAAGAGCGAGGCCAGGCTGCTGGCCGGGCTGTTGAAGGGGACAGTGGGTGGGCTCTGTGTGCCCAGGGATGGCAGCTCCTCGCTGGGCACAGGAGACTCTGGTGCCTTTTCCTCCTGCTGGGCAGCGAGAGGCTTGGGGGGCTCCTCCTGCCCCGCAGCTCCGGACGGGGCAGCAGCTGCCGGCTCGGCCTCCATGGGACTGCCTAGGGCAGGAGAGGCACTGCGCAGGGCAGGCGCTGCCTCTGCTTCCATCTCTGTGCCCATGGGGCTGTGAGAGCTGGGCCCCACTGGGGAACAAGGCTGGGACCCCTCCTCCTCCATCACTGGGCTCAAGGGTTTGTCCTCAGTGCTGGAGGTGACATCCTCCTCCCGCTGGGACAGCTCTTGGGCTCTGTCCTCTGCCCCTCGGGACAGCTCCTTGTCACCGCTGTCCCTCGCTGGGGAAAATTCCGGCTCTTTCCGGTGTTCCCACAGGGAGATTTGGGAGTGCAAATCTTCTTCCTTTTGCAAGAGTTCCTGGTCCCCCTCATCTTCCCACTGGGACAGCTCTTGGACATCTTCCCGGTGGGAATCTTCAGGCACTCTCCAGAGGGACGGCTCCCGGGATCTCTTGTCTTCGTCCCGTCCTAACTCCCGCTGCCCTCTCACAGCTTCTTCCCACTGGGACACCTCTTGGTGCGTCACTCTTTCTTCCCATTCCCGCACCTCTTGGAAGGTCTGTCCGTCCTCTTCCCACTCGCGCAGCTCCTGGACTGTCACTGTTGCTTCCAGCTGGTGCAGCTCCTGCTGTGTCCTCTCTGCACACTGGGACAGTTCCCAGACTCTCACGTGCCCCTGCCGTCAGTGCAGCACTCGGCACGTCCTGGATCCCCACGGGGAGATTTCTTTGATTGTCACAACCCCTTCCTCCCACTGGGACATGTCCTGCTCTGTCTCAGCTTCCCACTGGGAAAGCTCTTGGTCCATGTCGGCAAAGCTCCCCTCGTCCTCCTCGGTGTGTGACACTGGCAGGCCTGACCTGCCCCCTGTCCCTGCCCACTGCCTGCTGAAGGCCTGGGCGTGCGGCCAGCTGGACACGGGGCCGGGGCACTGGGACTCGGGGGTGGCTTTAGTGGATTTCTCCTCGTCCGTCGCTCTCGGCCTCTGGCGCAGACGGATCCCGGGAGTTGCTTCCTCCTTCCAGAGTGGCTCTCCTAGGACAGGGCACCCCGGGCCCTGTGGTGCCCCTATAAACCCCTCAGCCAGGGAGGGGCTCTCTGTTGTCACAAGGGTCTCTGGTCACCATTGTGGGAACCAACAGCTGTTCTGAAAGTCTCACAGAGTTCGACTTGGGCACAATCGCTGTGTACCCGTGAGAATTCGGCTTATACCCTTGGGAATTGTAAAATCAACAGAAGCCAGAAGCATAAAGAGAAGGAGTGTGGACACCTGCAGAAGGGGGTACAGCGGGCTGATATGTAGCAAAAATGTACACTAGTTATAGACAACCAGTAATATTGTGTTGTAGTTGTAGTTAACCAATAGCAAATGGACATGTAACTCGAATGCTAAGAAATTGTATAAAAGAGGCTACATGTTAAAAGAAAAGGTTATTAAAGAAAAGCTTTTTTGCCTGGAGCAGTTGGTGCGTGTGCGTGAGTGTGTCGTGACCGTCTCAACAGAGACACACCACCTTGTCCCGTGCCACAAAGGGCCCTGACACAGAGCGCCCGTGTCACCAAGGGCCACCCCGCCACCCCAGCACCAGCGGGGCAGCCGGGACCGGGCCCAGAGCAGCCCCAGACTTGGGGCCTGCGTTGGTTTTGCAGGGCCTGGTTTTTGGTAGTGAGGGGGCCACAGAGGTGGCTGCTGCAAGAAGCTGCTGGAAGCTCCTACCATGTCCGGCAGAGCCAGTCCCTGATGGCTCTGAAGATGGACACGCTGCTGGCCAAGGCTGGGCCAATTAGAGAGTCTGGTAACACCTCTGTGATAACAGATTTAAGAAGAAAATCAAAACAAAGTGGGGCATGCACAGTTTTTTCCTAGCCAGAGAAGAGGAGGAGGTGAGAACGTGTGAGGGAAACAACACGGAGACATCAGGGCCAGCAGAGAAGGAGGGGCAGGAGGTGCTCCAGGTGCCGGAGCCGAGGTTCCTGTGCAGGCCGTGGTGGAAGCCATGGTGAAGCTGCTGTGTCCCTGCAGCCCCTGGGGATCCACGGGGGATGCAGAGATCCACCC
>VZTD01004778.1:28547-42120 GCA_013397725.1 Rhagologus leucostigma
GGGATGCAGAGATGCACCCACAGCCCCTGGGGATCCACGGGGGATGCAGGGAACCACCCGCAGCCCCTGGGGATCCACGGGGGATGCAGAGATCCACCCGCAGGCCGCGGGGAAGGTGCCCATGCCAGAGCAGGTGGATGCCTGGGGGAGACTGGGAACCAGTGAGAGACCCGGGGAGAGAGAGGGCCCTTGCTTCCAGGCTGGAGCAGCCTGGCCTTGGAGGCCTGCACCCCGTGGAAGAGAGACCCACGCCACAGCAATTTTGGGAGGACTGTGTGCCTGTGGGAGGGGCTCACGTTTCAGCAGTTTTGGCAGGACTGCTGCTCGTGAGAGTGGAGCCACGCTGGAGAAGTTCATGGAGAACTGTGTCCTGTGGGAGGGACCCCACAGTGCAGCAGGGGAAGGACTCCTCTCCCTGGGCAGCAGAAGAAAACCTCGGGTGACAAACTGACCAAACCCCCACACCCTTTCCCCTGCGCTGTCAGTGGGAAGGAGGGAGGGGTTGGGGGAAGAAAGGTTTTTTTTTAAGGACTTTTTTTACTTCTCATTACTCCATTAGAAATAAAGTCACTTTGTACCTCTAAGCTGAGCCTGTTTTACCTTTGGAGTCTTTTCTCCCAGTCCTTATGTCAGCTCATGAAGCCTTCATTAATTTTTTTCTCTCCTCTGCCCAGCTGTGGCAGGGGAGGGTGAGCGAGTGGCTTTTGTGGGTGCCTGGCGTTTGGCCAGTGTCAAACCACAACAACAACATAATCCTGTTCCATTAATTATAATCCTATTATTATTAATTAATTATCCTTTGTTGGTTATTGATTTCTCAGTTCTCATTCTAATTAGTCCCTAGTTTTAGTATATTTTCCTGACTTTTCAATGCATACACTGAGTCTTCTTGATCTCTTCTTTATCTTCTGGTTTCTGCCAAATGTCCTTGTGGTCCATAAATTCTGCATTCCAGGTGTGCAACCTCAATAATACACCTTCCTCTCCCAGGATTTGTTCACTGAAGCACATCAGAGTTAGTTTCTCAAAACTTCCAAGTTCCAGTAATTTTCCCAAGGTGTGTTTGTACAAAAGGTGCTCATGACAACTTTGCTAAATGCTGGCTAAAAGTTATGTAAGGTTAAAACACTGCTTACAATTAATACACTGGTTATGATTAATTAAAAACAACTAATTAGAACTTAATTAATACCAATTTTGGAAAAATTGGAACAGTTATATCATTTCCAACACTGGGATTGGGCAAGTTTGGGTTTAATTCCTGAGATTTCTGACTCAAGGCATTTACAATCACACCTTTTTTAAGGGCTCATCTGCCAGGCCTGCTGAACCCCAAACTTTCAGGCTTTGCAGTGAAAACAAGGCCATGAGGATGACTGAAATTCATGGATTTGGGTATCCACTTAGGATTTGTGTATGTTTTCTGAGGAGAGCTCACCTGGCACCACATCGAACACAGACTGTCCCTGAGGAAGTCATTTGTGTGATGTATCATGGTTTTCAACTGATCTTGCTTGTGGTTTTGGCTCTTATTAAATGTCTCCTTGGTAGACGAATAGCAACATCAATATCCGTTCCTGTTTGCCTTGAAATAAAGATTGAGTAGCGCACCACAAAATAATACAGGAGTGCAGCAAAGCAAAGCACTCCTCCAAAATAAAGAGTACTGTAAGGAAAGACAGAAAGGAATTAGAGAACCATAAAAATAAGGGCTGAACAGTGAAATGAAGACTCTTGATATTTAGGACAAAACAAATTTCGAGAACTCAGCAAAAGCAGCCAGACTAATTTGCGAGAAGGTGTTATTAACATTTAGAACTTCGGGTTGATAATTCAGCTGTGTAAGTGCTGCACATCAAGGTACATAATTAGATGTCCTAATTGAGGGTTTGACTGATTGCCACAGGCAGCAACACGACTGAAATGCTGCCACTGTAAGACTGGGGTCTCTCTGCTCTCTGCACTCTGTTTTTCCGGCTTTGCTTCCTACCTGTTGTGAAATTGTAGGTTTGGATTTGGTTTAATTACTGGTTTTAGACCTTCCCTCACCTCTCCATGAATAGAAGCATTTTGCACCATTTTCTGGAGTACCTGGACGTAAGGAAGAAAAAAGGAGCTCTAAAAGCAATTTCAAGGTAGACCAGGAGCTGCTCAGATGGCACAGGAGGTTGTCCAAAAAGTGGAGAAAGGAAAAGGCAGACTCTGTACTGAAGATGGTGGGAAGAAAAGATAACTGGAATGCTGTAGAAACGAAACTTGTGTAGACTACACTTCTGAATTTACACATTATCCTTGGATATGTGGTTTAGCCTGCTAAATTTAGGCACAGCCTAATGATAGTTCTTTATAAATAATTAATGGGTTTTGCTACGTATGGATAAATATATTGTAAAAGTGCAGTGAGAACAGTGCAGCTCTGGAGAAATCAATGCTGTTGTGCAGCTGCAGCTGCCTGCAGCAGTCAGACATGCAGATCTCCTTCCCTACAGATTTAAGCAGGTTGTATCCACGAGATCCACTGACGTATCCCTAAATTTCTACAAAAGCAGAACACCAGGTCGGAGAAAATCCGATCACTTTAGTTACCAGCTTGATAATACTTGTATTGCTCTGTTTCCTTGGTTTAGGAAGAGCTAATAGGAATACAGAGTTATTTGTCAATGTTTATGAAATGCTGAATTCCTGCAGCACTTGGATCTTCTCCCTCTGGTGGGACACTGTCACCCCTGTGACTGCCCCTAAGAAATCTGGCTAATCAACCTTGATTGTCTGATCAATTCCTTAGGGAGGAATTTAGAGTCATGCTGCCACACAGCATCAAATTAATGGATTTCTTAAGCCTGGCCTAATCTCTATTTTGAGGCTGTTAAAGACTCCAGTTCACCTTTCCTTTATTAGTTTTGTTCTGATGTTCAGCTTATCCATCAGCCCCCTGGGATAAGCCAGTCTGGAAGTTCAGGACAGCGTCTGTGATTTGTCTTTCAAATGCCAGCTTTGGCCAAACCATCCTCAACAGCAACTTTTAGAAACCCTGAGCATTTTCCAGTGCTGGCAATGCAGATGCTTCAGAGAAAACATCGTCAGTTTTCCTCTTGCTCTCAGTGTGAAACAGCACTTGGGGCTTGGTTCTGCTTGGCTCTGCTGCAGGAAAGTGATGTTTCCTCCCTCTTGGGTGTTTCTGGACCAGGATTAAATCAATCAGGCAAAAAGTACATGTTTTTGCCTCATAGTCCTCATTCAATGCATATCTTTATCCAAAAACTTATCTATCTGATATGTAAAATCAAGCTATGTCCAGCTTTCCTTGGCTAACAAAAGGCAGCAAAACTTCCAATGGACCAGAGAGAGTTCCCATAAAATCTGCCCCATTCACTGAATTTCACATCCCCTCTCCCCCAGGCCCTCTGCCTGCTATAACAACTTTATTTTGGGAGGAAATAAGTCCGATTTCTTTCTGCCAGTGGCAACAGTGCACGTCTCTGAGGCTGATCCTACTCCACCCACTGCAGGGTTTTGGGAGGCTGTTCCTGCAGGTTCTCAGCCTTGAAGGGAAAAAACCAGCCCTCTGTGCACAGCTTTCCTCGTGAGCCACGGCAAAGAACAGCCTCTCCCTCCTCCTGGCATTGTGGCTTCCTGCAGGGACTTCTGGTTTTTCAATAAAAGCTGTGTCTCTGCAGGTTTTCTCCTTGCTGTGCTGGATTTCCACGATACCACATTTCTCTGGGTGATCCAGGCTGATTTTAAGCAAATTACTCAGTCCTACCATGGCCTTTCAGCTTAGGAAGTGAAAGAAATAAATTGGTATTTGAGCTGTCTGCTCAAGACAAAATAAAGATTTCCTGTGTTTGTAGCATGCAGGTTTAAGGCCTGTCCATCCTAGAATATCTTGTGCAAATCTACACATTTTCCTGTGTCCTGGATAAATCTGAGCCTGTGCCATGTTTTTTTCTGCAGTTCCCAGGAGACTGTGTGGATTTAGGGGAGTCAAAACCCTCTGCACCCACCTTCCGCAGAAGATATGAGCCAGAACTCTGATTTCCTCTTGCTGCTTTACGCCACTTTGGTGACACAAAACAGCCACACAGTTAAAAATCCCCTTCACTAAAGGGGCTTGTAGGTTAGTGGGTAACTCTGCCACTGGTGGAAAAATCCCACAGTCCAGCTGCCCTCAAATCAGCAGGAATAGAGCCATCGTTAAGGATATATTTAAATATATCCCTAATAAAAATCTGTGTTGTCAGTGCAAGGCCTTGTGGACTCGGCTGATTCGGCCACGTGAGGTGTTTACAACCATCAATAAACTGCACTTCTTGAGTGCCTTTTCTATTCAGGATAAGGAGTTTGTTCCCACAACCACGGGGAGTGGTTTTATTTACACCTGGGAATCCCACAAGAGGGAAGGAGATTTTCTGTGAGACTTCTTAAGATCATCATTGTTGATGGGATTTGTCTTGCCTGACTGCCAGGCTGGTGTCTCGTGTAAGGCAATTATCAGAGTTTCTTCCACGAGAGAGAAACTGGCACTTCCAGGGGGATTTCCTCCCATCTTCAAATGAAAAAAACCATGAAATGAATCATACTGTAAAGGTGTTCCTACCTTTCTAATGAGCAGAGAAGGAATCCAGATGATTTTGCACACAGCTGGGTAGGGCATTATAGAATGTGTGGATAGGACAGCTCATTTCTTGAGACATGTTTGTGGTCTGCTGTGATTTTTACAGGTGTATTTCCAAGCCCTGAGACTGGAGGTGACACTGGAACTCTTCTGGGGCTGATTTCTCACTGGCCCAAGAGCTCTGGTCTTCTTTGTCCCCCCAAGGAGCATCCCAGAGCTCGGTCCAAGCCGTGAGCAGTGGGGTGTTATCCTGGGAGCTCTGCCAGACACAGATTGGAAGGACTCTGTTTTCATTCCAGGTAGATTTGGGCTTTCTCTCTGTGTGGGTCAGGGGTAGAAGACACACTGAGTTTTTGGACGATGTTTATTGTAACACCTCCTTGCTCAGCTGCTGCTTGAAATTCTGTTTTAAAATGTTGACAGACATTTGTGGCCATATCTTTAGTTTAACAGGAATAGCAAATTTGCCAGGCTAAGAGGAGACACTGGGCCCAGTTTTTTCTAGAAAACAAACTAAAAGAAACCTCTTTTTAATTTCTCACAATAACAGTTGCAGAAGTTTTAATCTGGGGCTTTTGGAAGGGCAGAACCTTCCCAGCTTGACTTTGGAGTTTTCTTTTTTTCAAGCATTGTTTGGATTTGTTGGCTTAGTTTTTTTTTTTCTTCATCTAGAGAATGAGAGGAGGAAAAAACCAAACTCTCCTCTGGGAAAACCAGAAAATTTTGAAATGGGGCCAGTGAAAGATAACAGCCATGGAAGACTGCAATACAATTAAATTGTGTTAATTTTCAGATGATTATGCATATTTCCTTAAACAGCTCTGCAAAATTCTCCTTCTACCCCAAATTAGTCTCCTCTCTTTCTTGGAACTTGCAAGGAAAAAGAAAATAAGAAAACCATTGTTACCTTAAACTTCCTTAAGCTGTTCAAATCCACATCTGTTGTCTAGGGAATCACCTCATTTCCTCCTAAAATCCTTTGCATTACATCCAAGCCTTCTGGTCCAGAGTGAGGGTTTAGTTCAGGAGTTATTTCAGAGCTCTCTGGCTGAGATCCTGGTAATTTATATGATGTTAACAGAAAGTCCCACTTGAGTGAGATGGGAGCTCAATAATAATAATTTAACCCCTCCACCTTTCCCCTCTCTAAGCACAGGAGTCAGAGCACGGCAGGCACGGGAGGGACAGAACCACTGTCAGAGGCTGCAGGTTTGGCCCAACACAGCCAAGAAGCCAGGTGGCCTTTGGGCAAACCACATCTTTCTCCTCCCAACCTTCCAGTCCCACTTTCCCGTTCAGTTCTTGAACTCTGCTGCACTGGGAAAGGAGTTTTGAACACCAGGGAGAGCCCGAAATCCCACGTGTTTCACAGACAGCTTCCCTCATTCAAGCACGGCCCTCTGACTGTACTTGTGCCAAAACCCAGACACGACTGCAGCCTTTTGTTCCATGTTTCGTGGTTTTGATTTGGACATCTGAGCTGACAGTGACGTGCCCCTAAGAAATCTGGCTAATCACCCTTGATTGTCTGATCAATGAGCAGGATGTGGAGGGGAACTTTTCCCCTTGGGGTTCTCCGTGCTCATGTACAAGTTGGGTCAAAACATTTCAGGAGATCGGGAAAAGATTGCTGATCATGAGGAGAAAATGACTTTTGATTGTCCTTCTTCCCTTTGCTTCATTGTACTTTGCTTGTTTGATGAGGCTCTTTGGCCTTGCAATGAACCCTGGATTAGTTTCAGTGGAATGTGGGACCAGACTGGAAATCAGCAATGTGAGCAGGATTTCACTGCAGCCTCCCTGCCACGGCTGGACCTGGAGAGCTGCTGCCATCCCCGGCAATCTGTTCTGTTCCAGAGCACAGAGAAACTCCCAGCTGTGGGTGCTGCCTCCCCCGGGGTGTGGGAACTCCAGGATTTCTCAAAGGCAGGGTGTGGATGTGCACAAGAGCACAAACAGAGGCTCTAGAAAGCCCAGAAATCCAAATATTCATCAGCTGGCAGAGCAGCCAGAGAGAAAGGCTTCTTTGGAAGGGGACTTTGAGAGATATGTTACAAAATAGAAAATTATGGAATGGTTTGGGTTGGAGGGGACCTTAAAATCATCCAGTTCCGAGACGGGACAGGGACACCTTCCACTATCCCAGGCTGCTCCAAGGCCCATCCAGCCTGGCCTTGGACACTTCCCGGGATCCAGGGGCAGCCACAGCTTCTCTGGGCACCCTGTGCCAGGGCCTCCCCACCCTCACAGAGAAGGATTTCCTCCTAATATTTAACCTAAACCTACCCTCTGTCAGTTTGAAGCCATTCCCCCTTGTCCACACGTAGAAGAAGAGAGGTAGATCCATCATAGCCAATGTTGGAGACCTTTTATGAAGCTTTTGCTGCCTCTCAGGTTTGCAGAATTAACAGGTGGCTTTATTTGACAAGATCTTGGTAGGAAGAGGCCACAAGGGTGGCTCCTGTGCTGGACACAGCCAGTCCCAGGTGTCTCCAAACCGGACCCACTACTGGCCAAAGCTCAGCCCATCAGCCAAGCTGGTGGAGCCTCTGTGAAAACATATTTAGGACAGGGTTAAAACCCAGGTGTGAGAGAGGAGTTAAAAAGGTGTGAGGAGCAATGCAGCAGCGCCAGGGCAGAGCAGGAAGAGGGGCAGGGGCAGAGCAGCTGGGTGGGTGGGTGGCTGGCAGCCAGGTGAGGTCACCACCACAGCAGGTGATTGTTCCGGTGGGAATTGCACTTCCAAATTTCTTGTGTAATCGAGGGGTTTGAACTCCTTCTCTCTTCCATTTGTTCTGATTTCCCCTCTTTCATCCCCAGAAGCTGTGCACGGTCTGGAAGGTTCCTCCTGCCAAACCCATCTCTGCCAAAAATGAGGAAACTTAATCACCTACAGCCCCCCTTCTCAGAGTCTGTATCCCGTTACATCCCTCTGAAGCGGTGCATGCAAAGATGGGTTTTTTTCTGCGTTAATCTGGAGATCAAATCTGACTTTTAACAGAGCAAATCCTTTGTGCTCATAACAAAATCATGTGTGGGAGACAAAAGGATTCCCTTCTGAAAACCGCTCTTGAGTTGTTTAGGGTTCTGGTTTTTTTTTCATTCCGTCCTTAACTGCTGTCAGTCCTTTTTTTTTTTGGAAATAAAACAATGTGGAAATAATCCCACCCTCTCAGGAGTCAACCTCAAAGATACAATTGGTGATTAATTTTGCAATTTTTGGTCACTATTTGCTGAGGTGAAATTTTAAGGCAGGAACCTGAGCTGTGAAAAATCTCTGCTGGGCAGTGAAAAGGTGATGGTGAATCCCACATTGTTCCCGCGTGGATGGACAGGTTGTCAGCACTGCTCTCTGTTTAGCTCAGGGTCACCTTCCACAGCGTCTCTGATTTTAGATCAAATGGGAAAGCTGAGGGAAGCGTCAGCCTTGTCTGCAGATCTATAGATCTCTCCCGAGTAATATTAAACCTGTTGCAGAGAAGAGGAGATTCTGAAAGAAATGATGAGAAAAGCAGACAGAAGAGAGAGATTTTGGGAGCAGAGGAACAATTGAGGAAGAGAATGATGTTGTGAGTGACGAAGGATTGCAATGATCTGCCTGACCCAACTTTTTTCACGTGTTCCTTGGTGAAAGTTGGTGCTGCTTCCTTCCTGTGCATCCTGCTCTCGCCTCCATCCCTGCTCCCTTATTCCTTCATCAAACTGCCAGGAAAAAACCATGTGCTCTCAGTTCTAGAATTCCTGACTGCTGTGATTGCAGATGATTCTTGAGGGCAGGACAAGGCCAGAGTGCTCTGGGAGGACATCCCTTGTCTCTGTTACACATCTGATTAAAGCAATTCAGCATCTTGGCTGCAGAGCAGCAATCCAAGAGTGCAAGGGAAGGAGTTGATCATAAAGGCACAGCTCTCTCTCATGTCAGGACTTAGCAAGAGCCTGTTTCCTGCAGATTGAGACAGGCCACAGCATCAAAAATGCCTGTGATCATCTCTTAATTGGCATTTTTCCTTCTCTGCCACGTGGGCCAGACCACCAGGCCCCCAGTGACACCTCGGGGTCACCACGGGCCCCTCAGCCCATCTGCTGGGGTGTTGTCAGGGCAGACTGGGGGGGTTGCAGTAACCTTGAGTGCCAAACCACCCTTCTCACCTTCCTCGCTCCTAGGAACAGTCCATGGATTTGTGAGTGGTGAAATACAGAATCCGTGGCAAAATCCCTGATGGATGACAGGTGTACACCACTACAAACCTTGATCCCTGTGACAGGAATCAGAAATAGAGCTGGGAAGGACTGAACACAAAGGATGAAGAAATAAAATGAGTGATGGAAGGCTTTTTGTGAGAATGAAAGTGTTCATGCAGTGATAACCCATAACAACCACCCCGAATCATCTTTGGGCTCTGAGCGTGGTTGGAGCTCAGTGGGATCTCTGTGGAAGAAGTGCCAGGACACCTGAGTTGGTGGGAAGTGCTACAGAGTGTGTGTATGTGTCCTAGTCCTGGCCCTGCTGTTTTCCTGCCCTGTGTTCCTGGGTAAGTTATTTCCCTTCTGTACTTTCTTCATGTATAAAACACTGAGGATTGAATTTACCTCCTTTGTAAAGCTGAGTGAGGTTTGGTGGATATCAAAGGCCAGATATGAGTTTAACAACTCTTGAGAACTCCAGTGTTGTCTCTAGTTCAGTGTGGGATTTGTGCGTGGGCAGGAATTTGAGTGAGGAAATATTAATCTCCCTTTGGTTTTTCTTCTTTTCTTCTTTTTCCTCCTTTTCTGTGTGCTGATTCAGCTCCAAATTCACAATGTGGAAGTAAACAGAGAGAAGAAATTCAGGAAAAGGCCTTGTGGAATCAAGATATTCTAGACAGCCCTGAAACAGCCCTAAACTAATTTCCCCAAGCCCCTAAACTGATTTTCACAAGTCAAGTTTGTTCTGCCTGTGATGGTGATTGGTGAGTGATCTCCCCCTGCCCTTAGCTCAGCCCAAAAAACCTTTAATTATATTTTTCCACCCCAGTTTGTTGGCCATCTGACATCCATCCAGAGTCCACAGTGGCAAAGCTGAGTATGGCCTTTCGTGGTACAATTATTCCAGACGTGTCTCATACAAGAAATGTGACTGTTCCTCCTAAGGAAGCCACATCTTGAAATGAAAACAGTTTTCTAGGGCATTATCCTCAGAAATGGCCTCAGAAATGGGAGATGTGGAGTGCTGGCATATGGCAGAAATCAAGGATGATCCTAAGAATCCACAGGAAGACGATTGTCGCTGTTGTACCCGGGACGGTGAGAAACGACACGACCGAGATTCGGAGAAAATGGCTTATTTAATTAATTATAAATTGATTTTTGTAACTTGGGTCGCC
Organism: Rhagologus leucostigma; assembly: GCA_013397725.1. NCBI lineage: Eukaryota > Metazoa > Chordata > Aves > Passeriformes > Rhagologus > Rhagologus leucostigma. Next base: position 38,526 of record VZTD01004778.1, read on the forward strand.
AGCGTGGCATAAAGTCATTGGTTCTTTGACCCACCACCTCTCAGAATGATTGGTGGGGGCCATTTAAAAATATTTTCTTCAGAATATTAAAACAACTCTGCTGAATAACAACAGATGTGAGATAGAGAGTTAGTTTACAAAAACCCGTAGCAGTGTTCTTCATAGCTTTCGTGAGACACACAGCGCTCTCACAGAATGCTGCAGAAAACTGGAAAATTTCTCTGCTGAAGCTTTTCAGTGTCCACAGACGATCACGGACTTCACTGAATCCAAAAGTCCCCTCATAAATTTTATAACTTTAGCAACGTGTTGTGCCATGAGGGAACGAAATGAAAATGTTACCAAGGCTTTCCCTCACAAAGGTTTATTGGTTCACTGGGAGGTAACCAAAAGGAGAAGGAAGAAAAAGGGAAAACACAAAACTTCCTGCACTAAAAAGGGAAGCCAAGGCAGGAGAGTTATAGAATCATGGAATCATAGAATGGTTTGAGTTGGAAAGAAGTTTAAAAATCACCTAATTCCACCCCCTGCCATGGGCAGGGACACCTTCCACTGTCCCAGGCTGCTCCAAGCCCCAGTGTCCAGCCTGGCCTTGGGCACTGCCAGGGATCCAGGGGCAGCCACAGCTGCTCTGGGCACCCTGTGCCAGGGCCTGCCCACCCTCCCAGGGAACAATTCCTGCCCAATATCCCATCCAGCCCTGCCCTCTGGCAGTGGGAAGCCATTCCCTGTGTCCTGTCCCTGCAGCCCTTGGGAATTGTCTCTCTCCATGTTTCCTGTGGCTCCTTCAGGCCCTGCAAGGCCACACTGAGCTCACCCCAGAGCTTCTCCTCTCCAGGCTGAACAATCCCAGCTCTCGCAGCCTTTCCTCCCAGCAGAGCTGCTCCATCCCTCTGCTCATCCTGGTGCCTCCTCTGGCCTCTCTCCAGCAGCTCCACGTCCTCCCTGTGCTGGGATTATGAAGTGCTCTGACTTCTATTTGATCAGAACTTTTGTTCGCTGACCCCAGACATTGCAAAAGCACCTCCTCAGGTTTGCAGCCCATTTGGGCTGCACGGGCCCCACAAATCCCTCCTCAGCGGGGTCATACAGATCCTGCCTGTGTTCCAGGGGCAGTGTCAGGGTTGTTCCATGAGTTAGAAGTTTCAGGCTCCCCGTGTTCTGTTTTGCCATCTCCGATTTATCTGTTTCTTGCTCCACCTGCAGCGCTTTCCTGCTGGCACTGACATCAGCAGGCGCTGGCAAGGGTCTAGAAGAACCCAAAGAGGTTCAAAGCCTCCAAGCACACGGATTTTGTGAGCAGCACAATACTGGTTTCACAGCAGTTCTTTATCTTTGGGTCAAAGTGATGAATTACTTTTGGGAATAATATGAGATTTTTAAAGCCTTTTCCTCTGTGCACCAGTTTCAGACAGATGGTGACATTTCCCTTCATTATCCTCCTAATTTTCCTAAGGAATTGACTAACCAAGTAAAAAAGTCAAACTAATTACAGTGGGCTTGGGGCACAGCTTTTTTTCCTCACAAAATAGTACCTGAAATCTCCTGACTTACTGTTTATTTGGGAGAAATTTGCATATGAAGGCAGAAGTGCTTGTGCTTTTAACTGGTGTATCAAACCAGTATTACCATCACAGTAGAGATCACAGAATCACAGAATCATTTGGGTCGGAAAAGGTCTTTAAGACCATCGCAACCCTTAAATGAACACTGCCAAGCCCAGCACTAAACCGTGTCCCCTAAGGTCACATCCACACCTCTTTTCAACATCTCCAGGGCTGATGACTCCTCCACCACCCGGGGCAGCCTGTTCCAATGCTTGACAACCCTTTCTGTGACGGAATTTTTCCTAATATCCATATTCCTAATAATTCCCAGTGCTGCCACTTCCTCAGCCGTCCTTCCTGGGAGAGTCAAGGGGTTGTGATGTTGAAGTGAAATGGGAACATGCACAAATCCCACCCTATCCTGTGGCTCTGGGTGCAGGCCCGAAATCACTCACCCTGGTTCCCTCCCAAGACGCTTCCCAAGTGTGAAGAATTTGTGAGCTTTATTCGGGGCAGATGCACCAGAAGAAACACCAGGCACCATCCCAACAGGCCGTGAAAGGAAGGCAGATTTGTGCCTGGGGAATTCATCTGCTTCTGCAGTGCTTCTCTGCAGCGTGTGCAGCTGCTGTAATTGGGAAAATGTGTCAGAAATTAGATTAGGTTGGTTTCCAGTGGAGGACACCACTAAGGTGGATGTGGTGATAACAAGCTGATATGTCATCCCCATGGAGATCCGCATTATTTTTACAGGATTTGAGTAGTTTAGACTCAGACAGGCCAATTTCCCCCAATAAAATGAGTGCCAGGGATAACATAGATGCCATAATGCTGTTAATCAAACAAGAGCTTAAGCTGTAACTTTCCTCGTGAGTGAGAAGGGCAATACAGACACAAAAATCACTGTGGTGATGTTCAGAAATTATTGAACTGAAATACTGGATAGTGACATTTGATATCGTGGCATTTCCATTGATTTAAGGGCTTGGATGATCCTTGTGAGTCTCTCCCAACTCAAAATATTCTGCGATTGTGTCCTGTGCGAGAACCCTGCTACCTCCCTCGTCCTGGTTGCAAATCATAGTGAGAGTGACTGGAAAAATCCTGTGGGAAGGGACAAATGCCCTCCAAAGCTCAGCTGTGAGGTGACAGCCTGATGAAAACACCACAGGTGAGCTGCTGAAACGTGGGGCTGGAAGCCTCAGGGCTTTTGTGTAAGTTTGTCATGTGCCTCTGGCAGATCCTGTCCCCTCAGGCACCTCTTTGTGCACCTCCGTGCTGTGGTTTCCATGAGCATCTGGGATGTCCAGCACAGCCCAGGCCCTAAATTTGACTGCGACCTGATGGGGACCCCTCACACAAGTGAGAATGGCCTCCTGAAATTTCTCCGGACACGAGGCACCCACATTTCCACAAAGCTCACCCTGCAACAAGTCCTTTTCCGATGGGATCTCCAGGCCACGACGCAGATGGAGAATGTTGCTGTTCCTTCCCACAGGCTCACAGCCCTGGGAGGGAGGAAGACTATTCTGCCACCTCAGTGCTAAAATCGTTCAGCACTTCTGCTGCCTCCAGCAGGGATCCGATGGATTAGGCATGAAGAGAAAAATACACCCATTGAGTGTATAACCCTAAGGGGGCTCTCTGAGGATGAAATCCTGGCAAATCCACGCTGTGTGCCAGGATATCATTAACATAGTTGCTAAAAGAACATTTGCTTTAAAAAAATTCCTTCTTCTGTGGGGAAATGTGGCTGGAAAGCTGGAAAAGGCCCTGGGGGTGCTGGTGACAGCGGCTGGACACGAGCCCAGGGGTGCCCAGGTGGGCAAGAGGCCCCTGGCACCTGGCCTGGATCAGGAATTGTGTGTCCAGCAGGAGCAGGGCAGGGATTGTCCCTCTGTGCCGGGCACTGAGAGGCCCCTCAAATCCTGTGAGAGAACAAACTCTGTCCCTGGACAGCATTTGCAGCAGAAACAGCCTTTGGTAAGGGGTGTTTGAGAGGAAGATGCTCCAGTGCTGCTGATCTGTGGCTTTTTTTTCTTTTTTTT
>VZTD01004778.1:42142-72882 GCA_013397725.1 Rhagologus leucostigma
TTTTTTTTTTTTTTTTTTTTTTTGGTGGTATCCTGGAGCAGAAAGTGATGTGTCCTAATGAAATCCTTGCCCATCTTTAATTGCTAAACGCCAACCCGCTGTTCCCCGAGCCGGGTGGCTCCGGGAGGGTTGGGTAACACGGCGGGAGCTGGGGATGTTCGCGGGACGGAGATGCCATCTAGTGGGAACAGCGGCTCGGCAGCGAGCGGGAGAGGAGGGTCCGGGCATCCCTCCCCTTCCCCCCGCACAGCTGAACCCCAGTGCCACACACAGCCCTGCCGTGGGGACCTGCGCCGGCACCGGGCTGGGTTCGCCAGGGACAAAGCCTTCAGAAGCGTGGGGACAGAAAAAATAATAACAGACCGAAAAAAGAGATTTGTGCTCTCCTTGGTTCTTGGACTGAAAGTTGTGCTGGAAACCAGTCTCAGCCAGAGAGCTTGAAAGCAGGGGCTGAGAGGGGAATCCGGAGTGGAAAGTTTGGGCAAGTCCGGCCTCAGACAGAGGGAGACACAGCATCAAGGGATTGTGGAATATCCTGATTTGGAAGGGACCCACAGGGATCACCCAGCCCAAGCCCTGGCCCTGCACAGACCCCCCAACAATCCCACCCTGGGCATCCCTGGCAGCGGTGCCCAAACGCTCCTGGAGCTCTGGCAGCCTCGGGGCCGTGCCCATTCCCTGGGGAGCCTGGGCAGTGCCCAGCACCCTCTGGGGGAAGAACCTTTCCCTGCTCTCCAGCCTGAGCCTGCCCTGGCCCAGCTCCAGCCCTTCCCTGGGTGCTGTCCCTGTCCCAGGGAGCAGAGATCAGAGCTGGCCCTCGGGAGGAGCTGCAGCCCCCGAGAGCTCTGACCTCTGCTCCAGCTGGACAACCCGAGTGACCTCAACTGCTCCTCATATGGCTTCCCCTCCAGACCCTTCTCCATTCGTTCTCTCCCTCCCTCTCCTGCTTTGTCCTTCAGGGCTGGTGACAAGTGAAACAGGTTCCTCAGGTGTGTCTACCTCAGCTATCCCATTTCCTCAGACGAGGTGATGGGCAGTGAATGTGTATTTCATGAAATGCACTGAAGTATGGACATCCTCGAGCCGGCTGGGGAGGAGCCACCTTGTGAATCTAAAGGAGTATGGGGGGCTGAGATTGGCCTTACATCAGTGTCTCACTATTATGGCACTTTTCATCTTTTATTTTCGGTAAAGATGGGCAGGGACACCTCCCACTGTCCCAGGCTGCTCCAAGCCCCAGTGTCCAGCCTGGCCTTGGGCACTGCCAGGGATCCAGGGGCAGCCACAGCTGCTCTGGGCACCCTGTGCCAGGGCCTGCCCGCCCTCCCAGGGAACAATTCCTTCCACATATCTAACCTAACTTTCCCCTCTTTCAGTCTGAAGCTGTTCCCCCTTGTCCTGTCACTCCAGTTCCTGATGAATTGTCCCTCTCTGGTTTCCCTGTACCCCCTTCAGGCACTGGAAGGTGCCGTGAGGTCTCCACACAACCTTCTCTTCTCCAGGCTGAACATCCCCAGCTGTCTCATCTGTTTATAAGACAACCAGTGCTGGGAATGCAGCTCCTTCCTGTGCTGCACTGCTCAGGGGGAAATTGTCACAGACCCTCAGTGGGCAGCAGGGGTGTGGGAGGGGTGAGGGACAGCAGGATGGCTCCAGAGCTGGGACAAAGCACCGTGGAGTTCACCTCTTCTCTCACCATTCCTCTCTCCAGATCAGTCTCTGCTCCGTGTTCTGTTTAGAGCAGCGGAGGCTTTGCTCTGAATTCTTACCTTGCCACTTCCTGGAGACCCAAGGTGAGAGAGTCTTGTGGACTGTACCCTTCCCGTGGGATCCCTGACCGTTAAACAGGACCAGCATTTCCAACATCAAAAGACTTCAGCAAGGGTCACTGCACCAGCACTCACCGAGGGCTTCAAAGATCCAGAGCGTTTTCCACACATTTAGCCTTTATCTCAATCCACACTTGTGAATGAAGGGATTATAATGTCCTTAAAACCTCTTGATGCTTGGAGAACAGAATGTGAGTCTCCAGCTCCTGAGATCACTTCGCAGATGTAGAATTTAAAAATGAAAAATTTTGCTCACACGTTCAGCCAGTTCCCTTTTTTGCTTCCTTTTCCCTGTTGCTGCTCTTCTCTTCATCTATAAATAGCTACTCGAGTGCCTGGTCCCAAAGCAGTGCTGGAGCAGCTCTTCTTATTATCAGCAAAGCCTGATCATTTTGTCTGCCAAGAGCTGAAATGTGCTGACTTGAGCTGCAGAAAGACCTGGATGTGGGGGAAATGGCCTGGCTCTGCCTTTTACCCAGGAGAGATCTCCAGGCTCCTTGTGCTGGCACTGGGGGTCCCACGTGGATCCTTCTGTGAGGCCATTCCACAGGAAACTGCCCAGCTCAGCAGGACTCTGCCTCCCTGTCGAGGTGCACCTTGATTCCCAACCCAGGGTTAGAGATCCCACCTGTGGGAATCAGAAATTAAATGATTTTTGTGTCTTCATGAGGGTGAAATTCCTTGTGGCAGTTGGCCCTCATGTGTTCTCATGTTGATCAAGTCCCTAATTATCTCTGCAGCTGGATGTATTTTGACGATGCAGGGGCTGCCCAACTCCTTGGGGTGCAGAACTCACCCACTGGTGTGGATTCATCCCCTGGCTCCCCAGAGCTGGCACAGGAGGAATGTTGGACTGTTGCTACGAGAGACTGAAGAGTATTAAGGGCTCTCAGTGCTGCTGTGCTTGGAGAGTCTCCTGCAAGAGAGGTGGAAACGATTCCCATCCCTTTCCGTCAGCAACCAAGTCACTGCCAACACCAGCTGAAAAGAAAATGCTCAGGAAATACTCAAAAGTGTGGGAAAAGGAGGGATTTCTGATGCTGATATCCCTGTCTGTAGCAGCTTGTTTGCCAAGAGCAGGCAGACCTGGATGTTGTTTTTCCAGTTCTCAGTTTAAGAGTTTTGTTTTGCTCGGCGCCTGCTGCAGTTCACCCTGCGGGAGGCTCCTTCTGTGGAAGAGGTGTTGTTTGTTCTTCACTCTTTGCCTGGGCAGCAGGGACTGCTTCCCTCAGCCTCCTTTATTTGCTTTTGCAATAATACAGCTCTGCCTCGCTCCTTCTCTGGTTATTTCTTCAGGTCTTTCTTCCTCCTTCCCTGCTGAAAGTAGATCAATGCTTGGCCTGGTCAAAAACTCGCCAAGATGGTTTTCAGGTCATTTATTTAAGAATTGATCATTAGCACTTTGTGCAGGGAGAGAAATAACGAGGCAAAATGTCAGTTTCTTTCTGTAAAAGCTTTTGGGCATAAATATAAGGGAGTAATTTTCATCATTATTATTATTATTATTGCTGTTGTTGTTGTTGTTATATTGCTCCAAAAGTAGAGCAGCAGTCAAGGCTGAGCTGATGCCGATGAGAATGAAAAGAAAAAAATACCTCAGTTTACAAAATGACCTTAAAGCCAAAATTCCCTGCAGCCAAAGCCACGTGTCTGATTGTGTCCAGTCTGTCCAGCTGGGACGAGGACCATGTTGAACCCACAGGAAAAGACCCCAGGAGCAAAGCAGCAGTAATAAAACAATCCCCGTAAGTCACCAGCGGGTTGTTTGTCAGAGCAGGCGGCTTTGAAGGAGAAGCTGCACGTGGGTGCTGAAACTTTCATGGATCCGGGAGTTTTCAGCCACAGCTGCTTTGCTGCTGTGGCGCTGCACTCCCTGGTAATGCCAGCATGGATTAACACCCCTCACCAGCCGCTGCCCCATCCGCTTCCACGCGCCCTGCTGGTTATCCAGGGTTTATTTCCCAGTCACTGGGCTCATGGAAACCTCCAATACACCGAATTCTTTTCCTCAGTCTCACAGCTTTGTGCTCACAACTCTCCTCAAGGTGAACAGTGCTATCCCAGCACCCTGGTAGATTGTCTTCCTTAAGGATTTGGCTTTGATAGAAGGAACTTTTCCTCTCTGATGAGAGCTCTGCCCGTGATTACCACAGCAATTCACATCCTGCCAGCCCTGCAGCAGCAAACAAACCAGCAGCTGCCTGGTATGCTTCTTATTTTCCCCCTCAGCCCGTTCCATGGACACGGATAAGCTGGGAAGAAAACACGGTAAATTGATTTTATTTGTCAGGTAGAAAAACAACTTATAATGAGCGGGGAATTGAGGGTGAGAGGAATGTGAGGCTTTTTTTATTGAGAACAACTGCGAGTTTTGCTTTGCCTGCTTCTGGTTTGTTATCAGCACTGTCAGAGCGCTGTCACCAAATGCCACTGGCTTCAGAACCACTTCCTACAACTGAGAAATAAAATAACCTTTAAACCCGGACGCTGCTGCCTGGTTATGTATGTGTGGCTGATGGAGTCCCCTGACTTTCGAATATCTGCCCCTGGTGAGCCCTTACCATCCTTGCTGAGCTCAGTGCAGCTGCACGGGTGGAATTCCAGGTGGAAGGAAACAGTGGGAGTCCCTCATTTGGGGTGCGACAACTTTTCGTACCTCGTGCAGGGGTCACTGCGGGGTCGTATCCTGACCTCGGCCAAGCTGCAGTGAAAAATGAGTGCTCGGAGCCTTGCAAATTTTCCTGTTGGTGCTTTTGAGCCCTTTCCCAGCACTGCAGGGCGGATTTGTGCAGGAAAGGTGGGTATTATGCCTGTGTGATTTTTCCATCCATTTTTGGGAATGCACGTAGGGAGTTATCTCATCCTCCAGCTACGAGTCAATGCAGAAGGAGGGAGAGTTTATGGAATAAGAGGTTCTTCAGCCTCCAGATGATTTGACTAAAAAAGGTGAGGCAAAAAACCACTCTTACTAAAATATTACTCTTTCTGCTCTCCACAGGATTACACAGACATCCACACTTGCTGCAGAGAGATGAATCAGGAGGTGGCTTTCAGAATAAAAATAATAGGAATAATTCATTCACCTGACTTCCTCCAAGCTCTGCTGAGCCAACAGAACTAAGCAGGAGGACACTGCGAGGTGCAGGTGCTGCTTTCTTTTCCCTGTTCTGCATAGACTATGGAATTTCTGGCTCTGTTTATCCCATGAAAAATTGAATAACAGTGTTTTTAGAGCCATTCCTTGCCAAAAAGTCCTCAGTAGCCTTAGCTCTGTAGCTGCTAAATGGGAATTTCTCTGGATCTTACCTGGTGCTTGAAAGTGTTAATAAAACCTCACCTGTGTATGTGTTCTTTCCTCCTGCATTCTAAGTTTTTCACCATAAAATATGCCAGAGTTTTGCTGTGATTGAACTCTGCCCCTGGTAGGGGGAGCAGCAGACTCCTGGTTTTTCGTTCCAAATCCCAGTAAACCAGCGGAACTTCAAGCTGGGAACAATTCCCCTGGGAGCACAGGAGCCCCAGGTAATTAATTACTCTGTCCATGCTGGATAATGAGGAGGGACAGCCGTGTAAAACACAATCTAGTTATTCCATAATGTCTGGCCAGGTTTGCAAATCTTGGAGGAAAATACACTGGAAAATGCTAAAATGAGGTGAGTTTCTCTCTTTTTATCAGTGCTGAAAAGTCAGGGAGTTTCAGTGTGCTGCAGCATGTAAAATCCAGCCGGAATCCCATCTTCCATGGGAAGAAAACATCACTGGAAGGAAATCACACCCTAAAAAAGAGGCAGAAAACAATCCCTTTAAACACAGTTTGTTACTCCTTCTATATATTTCTCCCTTCTTGCAAACCCTTCTGTGACATTAAATTTATGGGGTGTATTTTATTTAGATTACTGACCACGTGCCCCTATAGAGGCCACGTCTCTACCAGTAAAGTAAAGGGTGTCAGGGAACATTCTCAGCTGCCATAAAGTTTTCTCCTGCTCAGTACAACTTTTAGAGCAGTCTTTAATACGGTTTCAGTCTCACACAGATAAGACTCTCCAAAATCTCTTAGTTCCTGATAAATAATATATTTATTGAGAGCCTGAGAGCGCTTTTGGATGAATGTGACGGGTCCCTGCCCTTGGGCCCTGATGGCAAAAAGTAGTCCTGGGCACTTGGAATTTATCAGCAGAGATGTGCCAAGTCTTTTACATACACGTGTGTTCACCTTCTGGAAAAGGGGCAGAATGAATGTTAACTTTAAATCCCCTCTTTGCTCCCAGAAATTGGCAATTTTTGACCAAACTTGCTCCGTGTGGAGCTGCTCTTGCCATTTGGATCCACGTATTAGGGTGAGAGTTGGTTTGTTAATCAAAGTGGTTGGAATTTAACGTTGTGTCAGCTTCTCTGGCTTGGGAATTTGTGTAACCCAGCCCATTTTGGTATAAAACAAAGTGAGTGCTTCAACAGCAATGGTTCCCTGAGGAACAGAGCAATGAGGAACCCGAGTCAGGAGCTGTCTTCCTGCACAATGCCCAAACCTTCCCTTCCCACCAGTACAAGAAACCTCTTTGTGCCTTTTTTTTTTTTNAGCATCTGTTTAATGGGACTTTGATCTCTTTGGCTGACCAGAGATAAATCCAGACCTCCAGACCTTCCTATGAGGGGAATCTTCTCTCCTCACTCATACGTATTTCATATTTTCCTCCCTGCCATAGTCTGCCAGTGCTCTGGGCATTTTAGGGTAAGAGAAAGATTAAACTGGGTTGAGCCTTTACCTCAGCACAGCTGCTGCTTTATATGACTGCAGTGCCTGTGAGGACCTGCCCAAATCCTCACAGGATCCAGCCCTCAGTGTGGGAACTTGGACAAGACACCCGAATTTCTGTGCTTAGCCAGCTGTGATCAAACTGATTCCTGCCGCCTGGATCTTAAAAACATGGATCATGCTCGAGATAGTTGCACGGTTTTTCAATGGAGACTGAAAATAATAGGGCATTCAGGGGATTATAGCACTTGTCTGCAAACCTGGAGCAAATCTATCACTCAGAAGCCTGCGGGTTTAACATTAATTACTTGGGAATAATGAGCGAGCAGCAAACAAGAGACAGCCCCATTACTTAGACAGAAATAATCTGTTACCAACACAAAGTGGATTTGGGAGCAGCACCGTAAATATCCTGGTCCAGATCATTGGATTAGAGATGGTTCTTTACAGAACAGTGCAGGGGCAGGGGGGCGGATATTGATATCCTGTTTACAGCCCTCCCTCTGGAAGTTTATGACTCATTTTTGAGTGAGGTGGATTGTTCTTACTCTCAGAGCAGCACAAATCTTAATAGGGGATTTCTAATTGGGAGTGTTTCACTTTAGGTAAAGATAATCTACAATTATATTTATAAGAGCAGAGGGATTAGTATTTTTTAGGAGTTACGCTGAGCTTGTTTTTATGAATCTTCTGCCCCTTTCCCCATTTCTGTCTCACAGGGGAAAAAGATGGGAGTTCACTCTCTTTGAGTTCTCCAGACTTACCTGTAAGTACAGCAAATTTCCTGCTCTGCACCGACATTTATCCTTTTATTTTCTCAATTTAATCTTTGCAAACCATTAAAACCTTTAGGTGAAATGTGCACAAGGTAGGCCCCATTCCACCCAATTCCACCAAACACCAAAGAAGCTTCTAGACCAGGCCGGTGAATTCCAACTGAAGTAGGTCTTAATTAGGTGGAGTTAATTGCCCCTTGGAGTTCCCCTCCACGTTGCCTCTGCAGAAAGCAAATACCACTCATTTATGCAGTTAATTGGATATTTTAGCTAAGATAAATCCCACCCAGGTATGGCCTGTGAGGGGAAATTGCCGGCTTGCCTTCCTTGCCCTTTGCTAGGATGGCTCATGCTTCACCTTTCCAAAATATCCACGGAGCTGCCTGATCTCCAGAGACAGAAACAGGGATCTGTAAATGAGGGCTGGAGGTTCAGCCCTTTGCAAAACTACTGAATTCTGCTTTTCTGCCTACATCCCTTGCGTGTGACCCCAAATGTGAGCTCTAAGGATAATGAGGCCATAAAAAGATGGAGATGCTTCAGAAATGTTGGCCTTAACCTCAGTCTGTTCTCTCCATCGCCAGTTTTCAGATAGTTAAATTGGAGTTTTTCAGGGAGTTTGAAATCCTGAACACGTGTGCTACAGTTTCATCTTCGTTCTCGCATCTCTTTGGATCTGGCCTGGATCAGGAATTGTGTGTCCAGCAGGAGCAGGGCAGGGATTGTCCCTCTGTGCCAGGCACTGAGAGGCCCCTCAAGGGCTGTGCCCAGTTCTGGGTCCTGCAGGAGAGCCCTGGAGGGGCTGGAGCGTGTCCAGGGCAGGGAACGGAGCTGGGAAGGGGCTGGAGCCCCAGGAGCGGCTGAGGGAGCTGGGAAAGGGGCTCAGGCTGGAGAAAAGGAGGCTCAGGGGGGACCTTGTGGCTCTGCACAACTCCCTGACAGGAGGGGGCAGCCGGGGGGGTCGGGCTCTGCTCGCAGGGAACAGGGACAGGAGGAGAGGGAACGGCCTCAGGCTGGGCCGGGGGAGGTTTAGATTGGATATTAGGGAAAATTTCTTCCTGGAAAGGGTGGTCAGGCCATGGAACAGACTTAGCAATCTCTCTCGTTTACAGGTGATGTACCTCACGCGAAACCCATTTTTCTACTCCTAGTAGCATGAGATGAAATCAGGAGTTGCTCAGGAAGGGATTTAGCGTGGTTGGAGCTGTGCACATGGTGAAGAGCAGCCAGAATATCTGAATTTTCCCCTCCTGATTTCTCTCAGCCTGGCCAAGGTCCTCCTTACAAGGAATTAGCACAACGTGTGTGAGAGGTCAGCCTGGTGTTGAGCTTCTCCTTGCAGGGAGAGTTTGTTCTGGCTGTTCAGAAGTTTATGGGCTCTGAGGGTTGAAATCCTTCACCTACAAAAGAGGGATGGAAGTTTAACATCTCAGTGCTTCCCACTTCCACCAGTCTGTGGAAAAGCACAACCCTCAGCAAGGAATTTCAACACTTTCATTCCTGGCCCTGATCCGAATCAATGATGGAGCAAAAATGGTTATTTTTCAACTGACTGTAAGAATTATCAGTCTATGAAAGTACCATTGAACAGTAAATTACTGTAATTGCTTTCTGGCAATGAAAGCTTGAATTCTTAATATGTTTATTCTTGAATATCTGAGATCTCTGACTTTCATAAGAAATCTTGTCTTGTGGTTACTGTGATACTGATTTCTAAGAAAAATTCTTTAGTGTTTGCCTTTAAAATCAAGCAATTATTACCCAGCAGCCCAGCCTCACTGATTAGTCCAGAATTGCCTGGTTAAAGCAGCATTTAAAATAATGAATCATCCCACTGTTTCTCTGCTTTTCCAATAAATTATTAGCACTTCTTCAGACAAGGGAGGAGATTAACTGGAAACCTTAAGTAATGAGTATTATCCATTGTCTCTCTGATTAAAGATGAAATTGTCTCCCTGAGTCTTTCCTATCCGGCTGTGATTTCACAAGTCATTTCAGCATGTTGCTAACGTTTAAATATGCTGGAAAGTTCTGATGGAAGTCCTCACTAATTTTGGGCTCCATATAAGAGGGACTATTGAAGAACTCCAGCTTTCCTTAAAAAACCCTAAAATATTATTTTAATTCGAATTTATGTGTAAATAATAGTAGAAAAGTGGTTTAAAAATGAGGATGCCTCTTCATCATCCAGAGAAATCACAGATTGTACATCATTCCGGGACAAATGTTGTGCAACAGCTGAAAAATAGTTATTTGTAGACCTTGATGAAACAGTGGCATGAAACCCAGGCAAAAAAAAAGTGAGAAAATATTGGAAAGGAAATTATCACTTCTACTTTTTGCAGCTAGAAAAAAAAAAAGAGGAAAAAAATTTGTAAACAGGACTTCAGTGCATAAAAAAGTGCATTTAATAAATTCTTAAGTGAGTGAAAGTCACTTCCCTCTTGAAGGGGTTTTTTTTTTTGCCACATTCCGTAACTATTCTTAGCAGCAATGGACCGTTCACTGACCAAGAGAGCAATCCCTCTTCCTGGTGTGCAGGCAGTAAACAAAGGAAGCGCATCTGAAGCTGTGACCCTGGCCCTAAAACCTTGTCCCTCTCCCGGCATCAGCAATCTGTGCCTCACGGGAATCAGGAAATAGGAACGTTGCCTAAAGAGATTTGCGCATTACTCACAACGTGCTCTGGGATAAGAAGGATTTCACGGAACATCCAGAAGATGGCATAGATGCAGCGAGCCTGGTGTGGGGAAGGAGGGAAAAAAAATAAAGAAGGGAAAAAACTTCACGAAGCTTCTCCGGGCTACTCCAGGAAATATCAATACACGGACAAAAAGGATGGAGCAACCAATTTTTGAGGAAAAGTGTGAGGAGCTGGACTTGCAGAGCTGTGGGCAGTGACAGAGAGGGGATGGAGCCTCCTGGAAAGGCTGAAACCTGTGAAAAAACGAGGGACAGCGAGGTGGCTGGGAGAGGCTGCAAGAGTGGAGGGGCAGAACCAAAATTTAGGATATCTGTACGGAAAACACGGTGGGAGAGGCCTGACAATAGCTCCTGATGGACTCGGAAAGGGAAGGCCATTTCTTGGGATGTTATTGAGATGTTATGAGCGTGGATTATTGTCATAGTGTTTTTATTAGGTGTTAATAATGGGTATTATTAAATTAAGTTGATATTAATAAGTGTGCTGCTGTTATCTGCTTTGGATTGACAGGGAGGTGGAACAAGTATGGTTTTAGTGTTTGTAGTCTCTGTTATTCCAAAAAAAATTAAAGTACTATTTTAATAATGAAATCATATAAACATATTAATTTAGATGGTATAAATATAAATAATACATAAACTTAAATAATATATAAACTTAAACAATATATAATAAAATATCATTATTAATAATATAAATATAGCAATTAAAACACTGTTTTAAAAATTATTGTAGCCAGTAGCTCAAGGTCAATCACAGTGAAATATTCCATTTGGGATAGTCAGCTGGGAAATCAGAAAACATCGGGCAAATTAAGCTTTCCTCACAAAATTGTCAGTAGACAATTACTGACCAGCTCTCCTGGTACAGGGTGTCAAAGACACTTAGACCCCAATCTTTGATTGACCTGTGGCACTTTCTGTGGTAAATAATTAAAAATACTGCTTGGTGGAGGAGGAGACAGTCTAGTTTGAGGTGAAAACCACAATTTCTGTGAAGAATTAAAGAAAAAAAGAAGAAAGCAGACAGTCTTCTATTTTAGTAGCAAACCTATTGCTCTAAAATATGATTTCCTGCTTGGTGGCTTCTACGTCCTCTTAAAGAATGACAATAGGAGTCTCTTCCACAAAGCACAGTTCCATTTTCAGGGTAGGATACCAGACTCCCCTTCCAAAAATCCAGCTGTCCTGATCCACCATGAATATGGAAACTTTCAGTGTGGGATCTGTCTATTTTTTGTTACTGAACATTTTACAGATTGTGAGATTGTGAGGATAAAAAATTGTTAATAATTAGGGCTGCAAAACCTGTTTTTGTATTCAGGCGGCAAAAATGCTGTGTTTGTTTCATGGAAGAGGAAATAAATTTCAGGTTCTTTGTCCAACATTATATAGAGTTGGCAGTTCTGGAGATATTTAACCATGAGTGATGGAAAAAAATCCTTCTAATTCTGAGATTACATTGAAATTCTTGCTTTGTCCGGAATTCTTACATATAAAAGAATCCTCTGTTTATTATCTTGGAGCTAGCAGAAAAATAAATGCCAGTGAGTTTGTTTAAAGATATAATTATGAAGTAAAACTTAATGAATGGCCGTGTTCCAGAAAAATCGTGCGTTTTCTTCCATGTAAAGGTAGCTGCCCTTATAAACACCTCAGGCTTATCTATAACATTCCCTGGCACGTTCTGGCTCAGAGCAAGTGCTGTGTGTTCATTTTGGTGTTCAGAGTTTGCTTGGGAAGGGAGCAATTCTCTCTCGTGGAATCATGGAATGGTTTGGGTTGGAAGGGACCTTAAAGCCCATCCAGTTCCACGGGAAGGGACACCTTCCACTGTCCCAGGCTGCTCCAAGCCCCAGTGTCCAGCCTGGCCTTGGGCACTGCCAGGGATCCAGGGGCAGCCACAGCTGCTCTGGGAAATCTGTTCCAGTTCCACTTGGCACAGCAGGGAGCTGAGAGCTCCTGAGCCCAGTCCCACGTCCCTCTGAGGCGCCACTGTGGGAGGGGATGTGGCACTAATGAGGGTCTCCAGCAGGTTTGGTTTTCCAGATGTTAATTGCCTGTTCCCACGCTGGCCCTTGGAGCTGTCAGGGTGAACTTGCAGAAGCTTAGCCAGCGCTTTGTGCCGCAAATGATTATCCCACCTCTCCGTCAGCCTTGTGGAAGTAAAAAGAGCCGTGCCGAAAGATAACTGTTCTGTAACCACATCTCTCTTTGCTGAGCTCGGAGGCCTCAGTGCTCAGTTAGTTAATCACAAATCAGACTGATGGTTTTATTAACATTAACAACGCTCTTTAGTTTTGGCCTTCTGCCTTTGTGGAGACTCGGCCGTTCTGTCTGAAATGACACTTTGAGAAGGCCCTTGTCTCATAAGTCTGTTCTCTTGGCTCGTGTTTTAAATTTCCCATTTCTTGTCAGATTTAACCAGTGATCAGCCCCGTACAAAAATTTTAGTGCGGATTTCTCCTCAAACATAGGCTCTGAATTTTACCCTTCCTGGAATTTAAACACAGCAGCCTTTAAGATTAAAACAGGAACTTGACACTGAGTTTTAAAACACAAACATCTTTCCAATCACTTAATTCTTGGTGTGTTTTAAACTTTGGCAAAACGTAAGAATTTTGTGTTTACTGCTGGCCAGAATGCTGCACATAATCCACAGCGAGTGGAATGCTGCTCACCTTTTGAGGTAATTTATTGTTAGAAATCAAACTGCTGACTCTCCATTTCTAAACAGAGGAGGAATCACCAAAATTCAGCCTTTTCAGCTGGAAGGGTTGGAACAGCAAAGCAACTACCCTGGGATGGTTTGGAATAAAACTCACTGACTGCATTGCCAGAGGCTACATGTCTTTCTTTTCCCATTCATAATTGGGATATTTTATTTATTTTTTTATTTAATAGGTCTCATGTGTTTTAAAAAAAAATTGCTGATTTTCACAGAAAAAAAACCCTCCTCTCTCTAATACTACCACTTTCTTTTAATATATTTACATATACAGATATATTATATATATATTAAACTCAAACCCTAATACCAACTCTGATTTTGCCCTTTTTTTGTCCTTACCTGGAAAATTCCTGTAGGACCACCAGGAATAACCAATCTATTCCTTTCTACTTGGGGCACTGCACCTTCATGAAGGATAGCACCAGTCAAAGACTGCTTAAAATTATCAGGGAGATAAAAATAAGAAAGAATTTGAAGTGAATTAGGTGTTTGTGTCATGGAAGAGAAGACTGAGTTTAGACAGAGCAAGTTTTCAATTATATAAAAGATGTGGGGAGGAAAATTTGATCAAAACAAGTCCCTGTGAGTGGGTTCAGTGCACAGAGAACCACTCAGGAGATGAACCTTGCCCCACCTCATGCACCGTTGGATCTCTAACCTGACATTTCTAAGGAAACATTTATCCCCAAACATGTATTTTTATATATTTTTATATATATGCATGTCCATTTGGTTTCCATTAAACTTGAAATACACATTTAAATTCATAGCTCTCACTTCTCTTGATTTAAGTGCCGGCTGTAAAAGACTCAGATCTGCAAAGCTGACAAAGTTGCTCTTAAAATCCTGTTTATGGCAAAGAGAAAGTGCACCTCATGTAGCAATAAAGCCATGAATTCACTAAAATCTTAAGAATATAATCATTATTAGTCCAGATCTAATAGTTACAAGAAAAATAATGCTGGAATTCAAATTGGAATCCATGTAATTTGTAGTTTCTGCCCATTTTCCTGGCGTTGGGTGCTAAAGTCAGCAGTTCTGGGGTTGTAGCAGTGGGGTTAGAGAGGTGTGGGCATGCAGAGTCCTTGTCCATGAGGAATTCATGCTTCTCCTCATGCCAAGATCCACTTGGGATCACTTTTACTTTTGCTAAAATGCTATTGTTCCACTTGTGCTCTGTCTTCGCTGGGCTGCAGCACCCTGTTAAAGCTGAGTGTCCCATACTCAGGGCCTTTCACATGAGTTAGATACCATTTGTCACTCCTAAAATTGAATTTGTCCAGCTCTGGATCTGTCATTTCCACTGACCATTGGTGAGTTGTTTACGGCCAGGACAAAGCCTGCATCCCATTCCTGGTCATCTCATGCCTGTCCTCCTTTATGCTGGACAACGCTCTCAAGGATGCCCAGGGTGGGATTGTTGGGGGGTCTGTGCAGGGCCAGGGGTTGGACTGGATGATCCCTGTGGGTCCCTCCCAACTCGGGATATTCCATGATTTTCTAAAATTCCCCCATGCACCTCTGACATATTCAAACTGGTTTGTTTTCCGCAGCTTGAGATGCCCAGATATTGATAAATACATGAAGATACTCTAAGCCCACCTGTTTAGCAAAGCATTTAGGCCTGTATCTCTGTGGAATTTCTCTCAGTGGAGAGGGTCACAAGCTTCTGCCTCTTTCAACAAGGAGATGCATAAAGTGCACATGAAATACCTGCTTAAATTTGATGCTGAATCAGGATCTTAACTGTTGAAAATCTACAGCTCTGCCTTGAGCTTTTCTCTCCACTTCGGCTGGAGTGAGATGAGCCGCAGCTCCCTGAGAGCAGCTCTGCCTATTGCAGTCAAATGATGTCAAAATCACCAGGCGTGAGGGCACAGTTTGCTCCTGGCGAAACCAGGAACAGTTGTAAATGATCATTCGTGGTCAGAGTTGCATTAAAACAAAACATAATCACGTTCAGCTTTTTAAGGGGAAAAAATAAAATACGAGAGGGGTGGGAGCTGAACCTATGGACTACAAGGGCCAGAGGAGGATTCCTGGGTAGGAAATACAGCTGAAGAGGAACTGCCAGGAGAATGGCCAGCCTTCAACACTTCTCCAGTCCCAGAAATCAGCGATACCCCTCAGAACAAGCTCTTGAAAATCTGCTTTCTAACTGTCAAGAAGGAATGGACAGGGACTTAAAAGGGGGATGCAAAATAGGGGCTTCTGAGTACTGAAGTGGTTCTGAGTGGCATTCAGGGGTCAAGGTTATCTGACATTTTTGATACCAATTTATATTTTGGTTAGGGAAGTATAATTGACCTAACTTAGATTAAGATGTAATGGATTTGGATAGTATTCAAATGTGTCAGAAAGATGGGGTAAGTTTTGAAAGCAAAAGAGGCTGTATTTTGTTAGGGCCCTGTACTCCTATTCACACACTTATAAATGCAGAAACTTTCACCGCTTAGAATGGGTGATAGAAAAGGTAGCAGATGTTTCTTTTGAAAAGCTTACTTTTAACCCGGCAATGATATTTTCCACTTCACAAGTTGTTGCACTGTGTGGTGTTTTCATACATTTTTAAAGCATTCTCTTGCTTCATCCCGGGTTAAATGTTGTGGCAGGAGTGGCTGAAAAAGTGTTGTTAAAAACAGTTCAAAAGTTGTTAAAGAGTGTTAGAAGTCTGTTAACTTCTGTGCTCATGGCACAAGCCCAGTCTGTCTCTTCCTTCACACTCCTCTTTGGCAATTGCATGCTGAGAAAGGGGAAATAACTTTCAAGCACAATCTGAATTCAAGAACACTTTAAAATCTCCAGTGCAATCAAGTTAAGGAAAGCTCTCTGAGTGTGGGCAGCTATTTCTTTGGGAAGAAAGCTCCCGAAGCAGCTTTGCAGATTGCAGGAAACTTTTAAACATCTGCGAAATGTAGACTGTAAGCGGAGCTGAAAAGAACCCAAACCTGTGAAAACACCCAGGCAAACGACCCAGACAACTTTATCTGGGCTCCCTCTGGTGCTGCCTTAGGCAAGAAAAACAGAACCCCCAGGCAACTCTATCCAGGCATCATTAAAGACTCTTGTTTGGTGAGTTCCTGTCTAGCATCATTCCCACAGCCTGGGAAAGCACCCTGTGGATGCTTTGGGATTTTTTTGAGGTTTGCTGGCCTGTGCTTTCACTCCGAGTCTCCAACAACTGCTGCTGTTTCTAAAGAGCCTCACCCTCACGAAATGCAGCTGAAAGTTTCGTTTCCCCAGGGTCTGCACAGAGCACCCGAGGTTTCCCCATGTCCTTGGCACTCAGGATGTCCCTGGCAGCTTCTCCTGGGATAGGGCAGGCTGGAAGTTTGTCTCCCGTTCTGTACAGGTGGACAGCTCCTGTCACAAACAGAGGGAAAAGCCAGCTTTGCTCCCAGTTCTTCCAAATCCACAGCCTTGCTCTGGAGCTTTACTCCCTCTTTCCTGCTCAGCTTCCAGAGGGAAGTCTCAGCCTGCTGCCTCCTCTCTGTGTTTCCTCCTGCCAGCTTCTCCTCTTTCCAGGATGCTTAAACCTCTCCCGTTTTCCACTACCTTCCGTAAAAAAAACAAGGGCTCATGAGTTGTCCCTCTCACATATTCCAAGTGGCCAACGCTGGCACTGAGGCTAAAATCCAGCATGATTGTCCAGCTAAAGAGGACTCACAAGCCTTGAATTCCTTATGAATTAGCTTCTGGAAAAAGATCCCCAGTTCAAAATGTCCAAACGGGTTTGTGCTTCCCAGGATTTGAAAGCCCACAGCAGAAGCCCTAAAACGCAGCCCCTGGGAGGTAACTAAAACGTGGGCAAGTTTATAATGAAAAAACACACAATTCTCTTTATTTTCCATGTGCTAAGGAGGAAAAAAGGGGAAAAAATATTTCCTTCTGCTTGGGTTTAAATGTCCCAGTGTGTGAACACACCAGTCACTCCAGGCACAAGTTAAAAGAGGGGCTGAAAATACAAAACCTATAATGGATGTCTAGACTCGGAGTCACTTCCAACACCTTGATATTCCTGCCCATGTGTGGGAACAAGGTGGGTATGTCCACTTCCAATCAGCACCACATTCCTCCACATTTTCTCTCCTTTTTTTTTTTTAATCCACACAAACGAAGCTCAACAGCCACTTTACAGACATTTAATTAGACAGTTCCCTTCCCTTTAAAAATTCTTACCTCGAGTTGTCTCAAAAGGCACAGGACCGAGGCATGACTTTTATAGAGAGAAAAAAAAAAAGAGTTTGACCACAAGGAGCAAATTAGAGCAATAGTTAAAAAATGAACTGCTAATTCAACCACATCTTCAATGGAAAATTCATATTACAATGCAAACACCAGCATATTTCTTTCTCCGTTGTGAGTTTAACTTGGAACGTCACCACAGCTTTAAAACTGGATGAAAAGCAAAGAGTTTTGGAGTGAGAATTTCTAGCATCTGTTTTGCTGTGGCAGCACTACGAGAAAAAAAGGCCCTTGTGTTAAAAGATATCTGAGGATGTTTGGCTCTGTTTTCTGACCTTGATCTTCATGTTGACACTGAGAAAATCTGATCACTATGCCCTAATTTATTTTTTCTATGTGCAGACTATAATTCTGCATTTTCTAATTATTTCTGATGTTATTTGAGAGACATTTCCAGGACCTCAGCGTGACAGTCGGCTCTTGGTTTTTTTGCTAAAGGTTACAGGATGTACAGTTTGAAAGCTGTCAAATTAAATAATCAGTCCACTGCAGTTACAGGAGGGCCACTAACAGGATCAGAGGGCTGGAACACCTCTGCTCTGGAGCCAGGCTGTGAGAGCTGGGATTGTTCAGCCTGGAGAAAACTCCAGGGAGAGCTCAGAGCCCCTTCCAGGGCCTAAAGGGGCTCCAGGAGAGCTGGAGAGGGACTGGGGACAAGGGCTGGAGGGACAGGACACAGGGAATGGCTTCCCACTGCCAGAGGGCAGGGCTGGATGGGATATTGGGCAGGAATTGTTCCCTGGGAGGGTGGGCAGGCCCTGGCACAGGGTGCCCAGAGCAGCTGTGGCTGCCCCTGGATCCCTGGCAGTGCCCAAGGCCAGGCTGGACACTGGGGCTTGGAGCAGCCTGGGACAGTGGAAGGTGTCCCTGCCCATGGGAGGGGGGGCACTGGATGAGCTTTAAGGTCCCTTCCAACCCAAATAATTCAATGATTCCATGATTTTAAACTGATGGTGATGGAATTTTCCAGCCTGGTGCTGGTTATCCTGAGAGAAAGGCCTGAAGCAGCACCTTGTGCCACAGCAGTGCCGTGGACAGGGCCACCGAACAGGAATTGTCCCCACGCACCTCTAAGGAGCTGCTTGGATCCTCAGGTAACCTCTGGACCTCCAGCTGCTGCAGAAGGATGTAGGAACTCTGAGGGCAATTACTCAAGGGCAGGAATTCACCCTGTGATTACAAAACAACTCACCCTGTGTACATTTTCAAGATTTTTCTCACCAGGAATGGTTAAAAAGTAGCCAGAACACGGTTCATACATAATCAGAGTCTTAATGAGGTGTTAAACACTATGGAAGATGATGTACTTGAACCAAGGATTTAATACCACAAGGGTTCCCTTCACATCACAGGCAACTTTTGTGCTTGAAGATTGAAGGTTTTCTGACAAATAAGTGCTGAATCTTGACCCTTGTGATATCAGCAGTGATTTGTCATGTGCTTTCAGTCACAAGCTTTACCACTGGCACGATGTTTTATAGAAAATTAGAGTAGTATTTTTTCTCTTTGGAAAGCGTGGTGTGGTTTGATCAGTAAAAATACAAGATTTCATTTTTTTTGCCGAAGTCTTCTTTGGATTCTTGAGTTTGCCTGCTGGGATGCCACACTGGGACTGAGTTTTGGCTTTCACAAGAGGTAGCAAAAGGGACTTTATAACAACCCCTGCAGTTAATGGATCTGTCAGAGTTTTTGCACTACAGCTACAGCCTCATTAACTGCACTTTTAGCTGAAAACAATTGCCCAGTGACAGTGACAGGGAGAACACAACCAAATAAAATGTTTTATTTCCTACAGGAGTGGACTAAATAATTGATTTTGTATCCAAGTGATCTATGGGAAATGCAATGCCAATTGATCAAATACAAATACGAAAGAATTAATTTCTCCACAAGGAAAATCCGTATTGATCACCTGAGCCTCGTTAACCACTCACAAGTCAGACCATTGAAAGTAAACTTCAGGAAATCATTTTCCTGGCAATCCATTTCCCTTGCTCAGTGTGAATCAAGCAGAGAAGTAATTTTTGAAGTGATGCAAACACTGGTTTGGTAATCCATAACCTCAGCTGGGCTTTTAATTCCAATCAGTTTGGAACAACTCAGCCTCACAGCTCTGCTTCTGCCTGGTCTGGGATTACTCCTGAGGAGAGCCTTTTGTGGCTGAGGAAAACCTTTCAGGCATCCCATTTCCTTGGGGAGGATATAAATCAGCTGAGGGCTGATATAAACCATGGGTACCATCTCCAACCACTGCAAAAGCCTGGCCTGGTTCCCACAAAAGGAGTATGTGGTGAGAAGAATCTCCCGAAGGGTTCTCCAGAGTGCCTGTGTTCCCAAGGGTTCAATTTTGGATGCCTGCACAAGTACATCCTTGCCGGTTGTCCATAAACCAGGGGTGAAGCAACAGGACAGAGCAGGAAGCCCTGAGATCTCCAACCTGGCCGCAGCAATTTCTGAGGCTCCAGTAAAAGATCTACTTCCAGATTTGTGGTGATTTGCCTAAGAGAAACCCAAAAGATCAGGGCTTCCTACTTTTCCCTGTTTCTTTACCCCTGGATTACCAGAGACCATGCAAGAGTGTGCTCGTGGGGGCTTCCCTGAGTTCTTTAACATCAGTAAAACTCGTGATCTCAGAGCTGTGCAGCACATGGGAAACCAGGTGCCTACATTTAAACTGAAACGTGCCAGATGTCCCGCTTGGGGAACTTTTTTGCAAGTTTTCCAAGGAGAACAGTGCAAAGGTAAATCTCTCCCCCTTTCGTGTGGCGAGAAAAGCGGGAGACTTTCCTTTTCACATCTCAGTTTTCAGGCAAAATGACTGAGCCATCCCAGTCCTGTGTAGAGGAACAAAACAGCCCATGAGGATCAGAGCTGGGGCTGCCTTGTGCTGTGAGGATCTGCCACCAACCCCCTCCCCAAACCCCACCACCACCCCAGACTGGACCCCCAGATGGAGTCATTGCCAGGATATCTGGAGAAGGAGATGAAAATCTATATAAACACATAGTCCATGAAATTCTGCACTTGTCGTGCTCTATCTTTGACCATAGCTCTTTCTTCATCACATCTCCCTAATGATGTTTGAAGATGGATTTGCTGCCAAAGCGTTTTTGTTGTAATTTATTTTTTTTTTCATATTCCTGAGCTGAAAATCAGCATGCATCAACGCAGACACTGATACTCTTTCATACACACTTTTTGTTTAATATAACTTGAGGCACAAAGTCCTGAAACTCTTAAGAAATTCCAAATCCTGCTGGCACTGGCAGACCACAAACTCTCTGCCTGTCTTTCCTAAGAAAAGACTGTTTCAGTAGATCTAAGAAGTTGCAAAGACTATCCCTTGGTTAACTTTGACACCTGAAAATCACAGGCACTTCTCATTTGAGTTTTCAAGGTTATTTGACTATGTGCATTGTTGTATTTTCATTGAACCGTGAACACTGATAAGGGGATTTCAACAAAAGATCGGTTTTCACCTCAGAGGATGTGGGCTCAAGTTTGCCTGTTGCACTGTACTCAAACAAATGTATTTGTCTTAATTCTTCAAACCAAAGAGCAAAAACATCACTGTTTGGTGGGGAGCCAGTGAGCTCTGAGACAGACAGAGAGCTGGCTCAGCTTTAGTCTGTGTGGCCAAGGAGGCCCCTGGCACCTGGCCTGGATCAGGAATTGTGTGTCCAGCAGGAGCAGGGCAGGGATTGTCCCTCTGTGCCGGGCACGGAGAGGCCCCTCGAGGGCTGTGCCCAGTTCTGGGCC
Source organism: Rhagologus leucostigma (assembly GCA_013397725.1). NCBI lineage: Eukaryota > Metazoa > Chordata > Aves > Passeriformes > Rhagologus > Rhagologus leucostigma. The sequence continues at coordinate 62,942 of VZTD01004778.1, forward strand.
CTGCAGGAGAGCCCTGGAGGGGCTGGAGCGTGTCCAGGGCAGGGAACGGAGCTGGGAAGGGGCTGGAGCCCCAGGAGCGGCTGAGGGAGCTGGGAAAGGGGCTCAGGCTGGAGAAAAGGAGGCTCGGGGGGGACCTTGTGGCTCTGCACAACTCCCTGACAGGAGGGGGCAGCCGGGGGGGTCGGGCTCTGCTGCCGTGTCCCAAGGGAAAGGAGGAGAGGAAATGGCCTCAGATTGCACCAGGGGAAGTTCAGATTAGATATGAGAAAAAAAATTCTCTACAAGAGTATTCAGGCACTGGAATGAGCTGCCCAGGGAGGTGGTGCAGTCACTGTCTGTGGGAGTGTTCAGGAGGAGTCTGGATGTGGCCCTTGGGGACAGGTTTTGGGGTGATGCTGGTGCTGCTGGGGTGGGACTGGATGATCCTGAAGGGCTCTTCCCACCTTGATGATTCTGGGATTCTGTGATCTCTACATGTAGTTGTATCCCAGTGTGTGCACACAGATCCGTGCTGGAAGTCCGTGGTTTACGCCAATGCATTAAATTTGTGCATGTTGGATATAGAGAAAAATTGCACGGAATTGTAAGTGACTGTGGAGAAAGGAAGGCCAGAAAAGCTGTGTCTGTTCTACAGGAGTAGAAGCTGAACTCAGGATTTTTTTCTCTGTACTGTCATTTCCGTGGTAAATTGTTAGTCCATTTCATTTACGGTATTCCTGAGAAATGCCAATGGGCTATTTCCCTAATCCAGATGCATCAAACATAAAGTGATACAATATACTTGGAATTGTAATATCAAGGATAAAACTGGCAAAACTTTACAAAGAATCAACACTGTAAACAAGCCATGCTTTATGTATTTAATTTATCTGCTTAGTACAGAGGCAGCATCTGTTTTCAGTGAGATGCTGCTTTTTTAATTTTCTTTCTCGAACTCAGCAGCTGGAATAAATGAAATAGCAGCCAAAGACCAAATTAACAGTTTGAGGGCCACGATTCTGCTGGAATGAGGGTACAGAAGGACAGCTGACGAGGACAGTGGCAGGAGGAGCTGTAACCTCGGGATGTCCCAGGAATAACTCCCAGGTCCCTCCATAGACTGCTCCGTCTCAGACAAGTTTCTTGCGGTGCTGCTGATTTCTCTGTTATCACTTTCCTCCCACAGAGCTGCAGGAAGGAGATGAGTGAAGGAGAGGTTGCTCTGAACCCACCACACATCCATGATGTTGGAAAATTCCTACAGGACACGGGCCACAGTGTTGCAATAGGAATAAACCTGCCCCTCTCCGCTCTGTAACTGGAGAGCCAAACATTTTGGCCTCAAGTCACGTTCTTAAGCTTCTCCCTGGATTCCAGCTTCCAAAATACCAAAGTATAAATTCTCTTCTTTCTTCTTTGCTCTCCAGCCCTCGGGCTCACCACCTCAACCTGCTCCAGCAGCTGGGAGTGAGGGAGCTGCAGGAGCAGTCAGGGCTGGGAGGAACGACGGAGCCTCGGGAACCAGCGGGACAGGACAGGGGTGAAACGAACTTCCCAACCCTCAGGAGCTGACTGCCAACACCCTCAGGAGATGCTGTCGGGAAGAGGAGCCCCTGGCTGCTGAGGAAGGACTGGGAATAAATGGACAAAAAGGTATTTGTGGGTGCATGGCAGAGTGGGCAGACAGTGAGGGGCTGGCGTGGCTGGCTACAAGAAATAGTGGAATGAGTTTAAACTGACTTTATTCCAACAAAGAAAATGAATTGGCTTTTTAGTCATGCCAGTTAAAGCTTTTACCACACCAGACTGCCCTGGTTAGAAGCAGGGCTCCATCACAGCTTGAATAACCAAGCTCTCTGTTTAAATACCTTTTCTAGCTCTTTGTTTTCTGTCAGAGGGTCCGAAACTTTCTAGTACTCAGGTCCCTCCATACTGCCAGAGAGAACAGAGTGGATTTGAGAATAATACCTGGAATATTCCTCATTTCCTTCTCTCCATGGCTGTGTGGCACTGCAGAGCACTGATTGCTGGTCTGCACCTTATGGAAGATTATTTTCTTTAACAGTGGCATTGGAATTAAAGTGTGAAATCCCCCTCCTGTCCCCTCCCATTTGCCCTTACCCTTTACAGTGCTGAATGCAGCACCCACATTGGGAGCCCACCCAGGGAAAGGATCACCCTGCCAGGAGCTGGAACATTTTGGATGAGAAGCCCTACATAAAATGCAAGATGATAGTGCTGATAGCATTAACTACCTTGTAGCTCTGTGTTTCAGGCGTTGGAGACGACTGAATGATTGTTGGAAGGGACTTTAAGTAATAGCTTTGCACAAAGAGGTCACTTAGAGATAAAGTGGCAGTTAATTCAAACCAGAATTTCAGGCTTAGCTTTGCCTTTTTCCCCTTTTTTGAAGGAAATGAGAGGTGACACAATTGGATTAGATACACATTTTAGGCTTTTTCAGAAACTGGGATATTATTTGCTGAAAAGATTGTAACAGTTCCAGGCTGATAAATGCAGTACATGGTTTTTGGCATGCATATCAATTCTTAAAACAAATACTCTTTACCAGAAATTCTGTAGAAGCTCCTTTGGACTCTGGACAGTCTATTAGGTAAATATGGGCTTTGCAGCACTATAGGAAAATGTAGTGTTTCACAGGAGCTTTTCAAAGTTTGGCAACGCCATCCAGCCCAACTTCCTTTATTTTATAACAAAGCTCTTGAGATAAGAAGAGTGAGGGAGATAGAGAGGTACTTTGATTGGCAAATGTGTCAGGAACAGAGATACGAAAATGGGAATCTGTGTGAGGCTGTTCCAGAAACCTGAGAGAAGCAAGGGACCCCTTCCTCCTCCAACACCACGATGTCTGGGATCACAGGAGGTGAAAGTGACCCAGTCTGCCAAGGAATGTGTGAAAATCTGCCTTCTAGAAAGTACCTCTCTTCTGTGTGCACACATTTGCCATCGAGTTCCAGCGTGTGGGTACAAACTCAGGTTATATTTACACACAGGTGCCTGTCTCGATGCAGATACAGGCTGCAACTATTTTAATTTAATTGACCTTCATTTCAGAAACTGCTGGCAGGTCTTCAGAGAGGACCACTTCTCTTAGGCCTGTCCATCAGCCAGCTGGTTTCATCTTTGCTTGAGCTCTGTGAAACGTTTTCCTTGCTGTGGAACTCCAGTTAAGGAAGGATTCACCTGCTTTGGAGTGTGCTCCCAGACCCAGAACTGGCAGGACATCTTGTAATGTGCTGTGTCCAAACACTGTCTTGCCAATGCTGGAATGGAATTGTCTCGCTCAGTTTTGATAGCTCCAGATTCCTGGAGGTTCAATTTATTGGAAATCCAGAGCCCTTTCCATGGCCTAGGCCCGATGGCCAAGCTCCAGAAAAAAATCAGTGTGGCTCAGTGAGTTCTTCTGGACAGAGGGGGTGCCTTTTTGGGCAGCAGGGACGAAAAGTCACATCAGGGCCCACGGTGTGGCCAGGACCAGGTCCTGCCCTCTTGCTGTCCAAAACCTCCGCTATCCAGGTGAATTTTGGGTGTTTTCTGAGACAGACTCACTTGTGTGGCTCTCTGAGTTGTCATCCCCCGCCTGAACTGGCTCAGTAGAATCTTACCCATGATATTCACTGGAAATCTTATGGCTTTGGTCACAGGAGAGGTGTTTCCTGCTTTGATTCAGCTGTGGAAAGCACCTCAAACCTCCCGTGTCCAAGTGCAGGGCTGTGTTAAGGGATAGCTCGTCAGTCCTCTAAGGTGGGTTTGGGTGATTTTCAGGCCACTGATTTGCAAGGATGAAGAAATCTCCCTGCAGATCTGCTGGGATATATTCAAGGAAGTGATAAAAAACCAAGTGAAGGAAGTTATTGAAAAGTACACATAGCTAATGACGGTCTAGATGAGCAATAAAACAAGGCAATATGGGGAAAATGTAAACAAGCCAGGGCTGAAGGGAAACAAAAGAAGTAAAAGTATCTTGCAGAGCACTGAGAAAATCGCTCTGAGACTGGACAAGCAGGGAGAGATCTGAGGGAAGATCAGGAAAGCAAGGTGCAGAGCAGTGTCCTAAGGGTTAACTTCTCTGGAAATGCAGTTGGGCCAATAACACCAACAATTAGAGGGGAAAAAAAAGTGATGAACCACATAGCCCAAAGGTGAAGTAAATATGGAAGAAATATTCTGAAGCCTGCCTTAGCCAGCTTTAGGAGATCGCAGTTCCTCCCTGCAATCCAAACACCGGGGACAGGTTTGAAAGGGCTCAGTTCCTCCAGCAGAAAACTCTGCTCCAAGAAGGAGGTAAAAGCAGAGGTCCTCCAAGAAGGGATAAATAGCACAGCTGGCCTTTGAGGGACACAAAAATCTGAAAAGGTATATTGGAGCAAGTGGGGCTTCGAGGTAGCTGAGCAAAGAAAATAGTGGAATGAACCCTGAGGAAAGGAGTTCCTTTCATTCCAAGCAATCCAGAGGTATAATTCATCGTCCTGATGAAATCAATTGTCAACAGGCTGCACTCAAGCCACAGAACAGGGGGAAGAGACACAGTGGCTTCAAATGAGAGAATGTTGCAGGGGTCAAGGTTTCAGTAGTCCTGGAATACACGGAAAAGTATGGAGAGTGCAGGCACTCCCTGTGAGTCCATTGTCGTGGATTCAGCTGAGATACGCTGTGGGAAGCAGAAGAAACACAGGGAAAAACATGGAATTGTAGAATGGTTTGGGTTGGAAGGGACTTTAGAAAGTCATCCAGTGCCACCCCTGCCATGGGCAGGGACACCTTCCACTGTCCCAGGCTGCTCCAAGCCCCAGTGTCCAGCCTGGCCTTGGGCACTGCCAGGGATCCAGGGGCAGCCACAGCTGCTCTGGGCACCCTGTGCCAGGGCCTGCCCACCCTCCCAGGGAACGATTCCTTCCCAATATCCAATCTAAACCTATTCTCTGTCAGTTTGAAGCCATTTAATGCACTGATGAAAGCTCTGCTTGAACCCTTGCACCACCCACCCGTGAGGATTTATGGGGTTAAGCAATTGCTTCATATATTCAAAAATCCCTAAATTTAGTGAATGACAAACCAGTTTGATTTCACCATCATCCTGTTGGTTTTTTATCAGGCTTTATAAAAGCTGGATGTATTAGAGAACAAAGTCACTGCAGGTCTGATGTTAAGGTCCATGTGCAGGTGCAATTGCAGATCTGCCAGACATTCTTAGGTAGCAAACAAACCTGGAGGAATTATTCAGCAATAATTGGCAGGTGGATGCATTGGTTGCAGCTAGAAAAATGAAGTTATAAAACAAGCAGATTGTTATGTGAACCCTGTAAGCTTCATCTTAGCCAGGCTGTCGTGCTTGAGGTTAAAAGTGTGGCATTAAAGTGTTACATTTAATGTCAAATACGAATGCATCAGGACAAAGCATGAACAGGGTGTTTTTGTGGACTAAACAACACAGTCATTAAAAGTGGGTTATCAGGCACTCAAATGCTGAAGCTGGAACAATATTTGATTGTAAAATACAATCATTTGGAAACAAAACTGCTGGAAAGCAGCTCTGAGGAGAGGACCTAGGGATCCTGGTGGAAAACAAACTGTCCACAAGCCAGCAGAATGCAGAAGGCCAGTGGTGTCCTGGGGTGCATCGAGAAGAGCATTTCCAGCAGGTCAGGGGTGATCCTGCCCCTGTGCCCAGCCCTGGGGGCACCTCTGGGGTGCCGTGTCCAGCTCTGGCTCCTCAGCACAGCAGGGCCAGGGAGCTCCTGGAGCGGGGCCGGCGGAGGCTGCGGGGCTGAGGAAGGGCCTGGAGCATCTCCGTGCCCAGGAAAGGCTGAGGGAGCTGGGGCTGCTCAGCCTCGAGAGGAGCCCCAGCTGAGAGGGGCCCTCGGCCCTGGGTGTCCCTGGCTGCAGGGAGGGCTCCGAGCAGGGCCCGGGCTCTGCTCCGGGGCCCAGCAGTGGCACCAGAGGGACGGGCAGGGGCTGAGCCCAGCAATTCCCCTGCACAGGAGGCACAACTTCTGCCCTGGGCAGGGGCTGAGCCCAGCAATTCCCCTGCACAGGAGGCACAACTTCTGCCCTGGGCAGGGGCTGAGCCCGGCAATTCCCCTGCACAGGAGGCAGAACTTCTGCCCTGGGCAGGGCCCAGCCCTGAACAGAGACCAGAGAGGCTGTGGAGTCTCCTCCCTGGGCATATTCCAGAGCCATCTGGACATAATCCTGTGCCCTGTGCTCTGGGATGGCCCTGCTCCAGCAACCTGTCCCCAGATGAAGCTGTAGTCTGGAGGGTGTGCAGCCTTACAGACCAGACCTACTGGAACAAATACATTTGCACTCCCAGAGACCTTTGGACAGCTCTAGTCTTTATTGGGGCCCGTAGGGAGACTGGCTTTTCCTGTCTGTACAGTAACTTTCAGACGTATTTTCCGTGGATGATAAAATCAGGAGAATGTGTGGGGGTATATGAGGCCACCTAGGTGCTATTTCCTAAGAGCAGACATGGGGGTTTGTTCTAGGGTTGTTTGTGGCTTTGAGTGCTGCTCAGCCTCTCAATCCTAATGCATTGTCTGTGGTCTTTAAAGCCCCTAGAGAACATTTGCAACCATAGGTACCTGTAGTTCAGCATCTATATCCATGTTTTAAGGCTTCTGCGAGTGTCCTGCTGCTGAAAAATGCAGAGCACTTAATGCCCTTGACACTGACTGACCCAGCCTGTGGCAATGGATGGGAATGTGCAACCCTTCCATTCTTAATTAACTGCTTGAGAAAAGCAGTTGTCCCGTGTTAGAGAGACTCAGAGGGACAAAACAGACCCAGCCTCCTCTCCTGGTATCTTGAAAATTGTATTTAACACCACTTTTCAACAGTTATCCCTGAAACCAACTCCTGATATAAATACAGTGGAGTTAATCGTCATTAAAGGAGACTCTTGGTCAGGGCAGCATCCCCCTCTTTTCTTCACCTGCTGCAACTTGCAAGCCTAAACAGTCCTTGCAAACATTTAAATTTGGAGAGCTCTGATTTGTTTTTCATGCTTTTAATTTTCTCCTTCACATGATGGATGGTGGGATTTATTGTAGCTCAGAGGAACAAACGAGTTGTTATTCAATCTGCCCCAGGCAAGCCACCCTGGCAACAGCCAAAAATAATAGCCATGGTCCCTGAAAAGATTCTGCTCAGACTTTCTGGAAGAATTCACCTTTGGGGCAGGGAGCAAGCATGGAAAATTGCAGACCCAAAGGTCAGCATTTTGCAATGCTCATGGCATATGAAAATAGGAGGTTGTGATGGAAACTGTGGTGCAATCCTGGTGACAGCGGGTGCAGCCAGCACCCCTGTCCATCTTCCTGTCACGGAACCATCACCTGTCATATCATGGATTGGATTTTACTTCCCCTCAAAGTTGAGTTCTGCAGATAAATGATGACAGCTCTGCTTTCTACAAAAATTTGAAGTTGAGCCTTTTCAGCGCTGTCTGGACAAATGTTTGCACTTGGTGTTTGGAAGCTCACTTTCTTGTGCCATGATCTCTGTTGGTGATAGCAAACTTCAGGACAGTCTTTGTACACACACACCCTCTGCTGAAAACTCTGTGCCCTTCCCTTTATTACCCTCTTTTTGTGCACTTTCAGTAGTGTTCCGTGCTCTGTCAACCTCAGGAGCTGTCTGTAGGCTCACTTCTTAATCCTCTTGGATAAAGTTTGGCAAAAGTACACACTTTGGTTCCTTTCATTCAAGCCAGAAGTTATTTTTCCAGGAAGACACATTTAAAATGCACAAAGGTACTCATTTAATTTACTCTACCTTTTTACTGCTGCTTCCTGAGAGGCCATCTAGTCTGGCTATCTGAAACTGGTAGCAGTAATGCCACATTTTTGTCCCAAATAGCTACAGCTCAAAGAAATTCAGTCAAGAAATTCCAAACAGGTATGTTCACAGGGCTCTTATTGCTGCTCATGAAAAGACGTTTCCAAGTAAAATAAACCATTATTTCTCAAATTATTCCAAAGCAAAGCTCCGTTAAAATATCCCTGAGTTTTAAAGGCAAGGAAAAAAACCTGATCTACCTGCTGGACAGTGCTGAGAAATGTGCTTGAGAATTAGAGACTGTGGCCCCACGGTTGGAGAATTCAGAGTGGACTTTGCGGATTTAGTGATCCAAACAAACTGAAACCTGATTAGGAGAGACATCCCTTCCCACTGTTGTCCTCCAAAGTGTGCCACTGAAGGTACGTGGACTTGAAGATGAAAGTTTCTCTCTGACTGAGGAATGCTCGTTGTGCCACATCAACAGGAGGGATCCAGTGGTTGAAGAGCTGGAGTTTCCCAGCAGTTCCCAGAAGGATTTCTGGTCATCAGGGCAGCTCTTAAACAGGGAAATTCACACTTGAGGAGAAACCAAAGAACACCAGAGAGAGAGAGATACCACCGTGGGTCAAGGGGAGGAAAATGACAGACCAGGCAAAGCTGCCTCTGTTTCTTGTGGTCAGTGGCTCTTGCAGCTGGATGCTTCTAGCCCTGCCTCTCCAGCATCCCCTGGAGCAGCTCTTCTAGACCATAACCCTGGGTCATTGCTTGGGCCAGACATCCTGCTTGTAGCTGGGAACAATATCCAGGGCTGCGTCTTGCAGAGCACAGTTTTCCATGAGCGTGGATCCAATCTTATGGCAACAAATCCAACCTCATGTTACAGCTACAACCTGAGGGACCTGGAGAGTTCTCTGCTCTTGGAAGTGCTGCAGGAAGCAGCTTTGCCTGCTGGGAAGCTCCCAGAAATGTGAGCAGAACATCCCCATGGGGACGTTCATGCATCCTGCTGGCTCATGCTGTGGTAAACCGAGCGTGCACCCACCACAGAGTATCACAAAGCAAAGCTATGAGGACCAGTTCCAGGAATCTGAGGTGAATTTTTGCTGCTTTGGACATTTTGACCAGATTGGCAGGGGAGGGGAAATTAAAATCGCTCTTGGATCTGAAGCCCATTGTCATTTTCACTCTGGTGTGGAAAGTCAGCTTGGATTTGAATTCCTGCTTGTGAATCTGCTCCGTCTCTGGGCAAGAACCAAACCCAGAAGATGCTCATTTCCACAGCCAGAGAGAAGGCAGCCAAATGTGCGTGGGAATGAGCAACTTTTCTCAGGAGGCTGTTTTCCTCCAGAGCTTTCTGCTACCTGGAAATCCTTTTGCTATCTTGGGTGGCAGCATGTCAGTATTTCTGTCATCGAGAAGCAAAAATTCTGGGCAGAAGCTTAAATTTGGAAGCTGTCGAAGTCCTTCCATCCCTCGCAGGACAGCAGCGGAGCTGGGGGTCTGAAACCCTGAGCCAGCTGGAGGAAGAACAACCACCTTCCCTAATGTGAGCAGATAAGACACATCTCAGCAACTGCAGCCTTCTCATGTCCAAACTCCTTGGGATGAAGTTTTGGAAAGCTGCAGTAACAGGGTTTCCGCAGAGGTCACCGCTCGCTTCATTGAGAACAGAGCTGGGCTCTCCTCAGCCAGATCCTTCTGTGTGAAGTTTGTCAAGCAGAATAAAATCCTGTTCCAATTATGTGCTTTCCATGTGCACAAATTTCCCCCAGGAGCAGCAGTGTCAGCCACAACCTCTCAGAACGCAAAGAGCACATTGTGGAGGGCTTGTACTCAAACCACGGCGTTAACCCGGAGCAGGCTGGGAAAATGGGCTGTAAATTCCTCACTCTGGCCACTGCTGCAGTGTCAACAAAGATGTGACAAAAGAAAAAAGATGGAAAAATGTGTGTTGAGCACGCCAAGAGCACATGTAAATGGGGAGAGTGTGGAGTCTGGTGTTTTGGAGTGTGAAGATTCCCGTCCCCGTTAGCACCCACAGGCCTGGCCAGCACAGGGAGGACGTGGAGCTGCTGGAGAGCGGCCAGAGGAGGCACCAGGATGAGCAGAGGGATGGAGCAGCTCTGCTGGGAGGAAAGGCTGCGAGAGCTGGGATTGTT